>JARQWA010000020.1:116665-403772 GCA_030294605.1 Ambrosiella beaveri
GTAGTAGTAGTAGTAGTAGTAGTAGTAGTAGTAGTAGTAGTAGTAGTAGTAGTAGAAGTAGCAGTGGCTTACCCTCAATGCTGTAGATATCCTCACAGCCTCCTGCACCGCATACCCGAACCTCCGTATCGTCGCCACCGGCGTCCGCACCGCCCCCGCCGCCACCACGGCTGCCGTCCAATCGGCCCCTTGTTCCCGCAACCGCAGCGACGGAAAATGCACAAAGTTCGACACCATACAAAGATGCCCTGCTAAATAAATGTGCGCGAACCCATCCAGCACTTCCAAACTCGGAAAGGACGACGAAACCCTAGCCGACATTGTGGGGCTCTTACACGTGGCCAGGATCATGGCCAGGACGCTGTCGCGGCCGGAGAGGGTCAATTTGTCGGAGGGGGGAAGGATGGAGTAGAGTTTGCGGCGGGATTCCTCCATGGCGGGCATGCGGATATCGCCGAGGTCGCCGAGGTCGCCGACGTCAAGATGGGGGGCGCTGGTGGTGAATGCTGAGGACGAGGTGTTTGTCCAGCAGTTGTCCTCGGACTCGGCGGCGCAGCGGGCGTTGTCATGGGTCCACATGGAGGCGAGTTCGCGGCGGACCTTGATGAGGTTGGCTGCTTCCTCGGAGGAGCTGAGGCGGTCGGAGTCTGGGGGCAGGTCAAGGCTTAGGTTTAGGTAGTCCAACAGGCCGTAGTCGGTTTCGTTGAGTTCCAGGGAGGTGTCGGAGCAGAAGTCAAGGATGGGGAAGGTGGCGGCGTCGAGGGTGTGGTTGGCATGGAGATCGGGCTCGTAGATGATGTCGCGGAGGAAGCCGGAGAAGGGGAGATGGTTCATGTCGACGACCATAGGGGGCTGCGGGGGCTGGGAGAGGACGGGCTGAGGCATGAGCGGGGTGGTCATTGAGGCGTAGTTCATGGCGACCACGGCTTGGGAGAGTTGTTCTGGAGGAGTGATTGTTAGTATGCGAGGTTTCCCAGTGAGATATTGCGAGACTGTGACTTACGTTGCTGGTTGCATAGAGACTCGGAACGTGTCATCATGGGACCGCCATCGGCCCGTCCCGGGGTTCTCACTGCCATACCCATCGGATTTTGATTAAATTCCTGACTCCTAATCCCAGTTCCTTCTGAGTTATCATTGCCATGTGGCCCTCTTCTGACTCCCTGCGGGCCCGCAATATGCGGCAAGACCTGCGTTACCCCCTCCGCCTCTGTCCCCACCTTCCTATTAAGGTCCTGCGTCACTTCTGGCAACGACCTTTGTGCCTTCGCATGATGCAACACCACCGCGGCTTCTTGTGCATTATACTTGCACTCCAAACCCCGTCCTCTACATCTCGTACACGGCTTCACTTCTTCACACTTTACCCTCGCAGCCGAGCACTGCCGACAAGCATGTGAGACTCTTCCGGCGCTAAACGCCGAGGAGCCGGTCCGTCTCTTCTTGGTCCTGTCGGTATTAGAGTGATTCTGCTGATGTCGGCGCAGTAAATCGGTGCGGGCAAATGCCTGACCGCAAACGGGGCACGGGAAGCGTTTGCCGAGGGTGTGCGTTTGGATGTGGCGGGCGAGATGCTCGGGGCGGGAGTATTGGCGGCCGCAGCCGGAGCAGACGTGGGGGGCGTTGTGGTTGTGGGAGGTGGGGGTTGGGGCGGGGGCCGGAATTGGGGGTTGGGGTTGAGGTTGAGGATGTGGAAGAGGATGAGGGCTGAGGTTGTGGTGGGGGGTGGTTATTAGGGGCAAGTATGAATGGGTCGGACATTTTGATATGTGAATATGTGAGGATATGTACGTAATATACGTGATGGCGATTTTTGGCTGCTAAAGTCCGGGGCGCGTCTCGCGGCGTGGGATTCCGAGTTGAAGGTTGTATGCGCCCGTGAGATATTCGATGCAAGCGCGAGCTGCGGTGATGGTTATTTGATTATTTGGATTTGAATATTCTAAAACGAATTTGGGCGACTATTTTCTTACGGCTTGGTTACAGGTGAAGTGGCATGCCAGAAATGACTGGATATGGGTTGTAGGCAGCGATATATCTCGATTTTCATCATTGAAGCCCTGTATGATGATCAGGCGCAGGAAAGATGAAGATAAAATTCTCACAAAATGTTTGAAATTTGACCATGTAGTGCCAAGATCATTTCCAAACATTTCTAAAATAAAATAAAAATAAAATAAAAATAAAAAATAAAAAACGAAGATATATATACAATAAATCAAAAATACTCAACACATCAATCGTCTTTTAATAACCCCTTTCACCTACCAATCCATTGGCATCTTGTCAGCAACGCTACCTTCCCTATCATCGATCCGTCAACATTCATACATATCTACATAGCAGCCCCGGATTCAGAGTCAAACCTCCTGGATCCAGGAACCGCACGTGTCCAACTGGGACGACTATATAGACCAAACCTTCCATTTGCGCGGTTGAGACCCGAGTGGAGGAAGATGAGGGAAAAGAGAAAGGGAGAGACTGTGCTTGGGCCGCTGAGGATGCGGAGAGAAGAAAAGGGAATACCGAGGCTAAGGAGAAGAAATCTGAAGTTGATAGTTGAGATCACGATGAAGACGATAAGCTGCTGATTAATTAGATTAGATTGATTCTCGAGTTGATCAATCATAATCCATGAGTCCTGGGTTGAAACAGGTTCTTTTGAGATTTCTCCACAAGATCGGACAATGTTCCGATAAGACCAGGGTTACATCCCCCCATTACACAAATGCCGAGGGCCCCACTATTCTCGGAACAAGCAACTATCCGTATCCATAAGCAGCCATCTCGAGCTTCTCGCTAAGAGCAGTCTACAGTTTAACTGTTTGTTTATTTTCTTGTTCTCCAGAATAGCAAGTTCAGACAACTTAATGCCAGCTGACAAGACTACCTATATATTGACTCTGCCTCTTATAAGGTCATCTGCAGTCTGCTTCCATTTATTGATTGTTCGGCCATCACTAATGATAACATCGCCGACTCCGGACATTTTCATTTCTGCATAGATACCAATCTCATCTCAAAGCTTCCTCTCGCTCCTTCGTATATCCCCCGTCTCCCAGCATCATATTTCTGTGTCCTGGCCTCCTGTACGCCTGTATGCAGGAACCCTACTTGCCAATTGCCTGTCGAGCAGTACCGACACTCTCAAACTCATCCAGCAATACGATGTTTGTAGATAAAGTTATGTATGGAGCCGTGGCTGGGGGCCGTGATGTTGCATTAACGATGATTGTTGGGGCTCCCACTTTCCGAAGAGTGGGGGCAGTGGAAGATGAGATGAGACAAGTAGTGATGGATTCCAGCTATAAGAAATTAGTTGGTAATTGTTTGACTTTGTATCCAGTTTAGAAAGTCACATTTTAGCCATCAAAGAACATCTACATAAAATGTTTAGACTTCTCGTGGAGTAGGAGATGCGTCGCATTTCACTCAAACTCCGATGGTGGTCGTCCCAACGATGAACTGTAGTCATTGTGTACCGTACAACTCTGAAAACCTGTAGCTCTGCCCCTGCTAGAACTCGCACAAATACACACGTAACTTGCCCTACTTTCAATACACGATACCTCGAGATCCCATGTAAGTCCTCCCGCTTCCCGGACAGGGATCTGTCCCCCTTGAGCCGGGAGGCACCACGAGTTCACGATATCTGATCAGGATCAAAATGCACATCATCCCAAACTGTAGTATCTTTGCACATCAACATCATGATCTTGCAAGCAACTGTCTCTCCTTATGTACAACGACCCTTTGAACACTCCATGCCAATCCTGCTGTCAAAACCATCTTAGATATTTCACACTGTACGGAAACTGTCCGAAACAATGTAAGTTCATAGATATATACAGTTTGGCTATTATGTCCGAACTGTCTATACCCTTACCTCCACTGAGCTGCCGTTACATGACCCACATTATTAGCGAGGTCCCACGGCTTATCGGTGTAGATCTGATGATGTAGTAAGCAGGTCGGTCTACACAAACAAATAATCCCCTCTACATACTAAGCTAAATATAACCCACTCATCAACCAGTATTTGTTGTTTACAGTCACATCTGCTGACTAACATTGTTCGGGAGGTGCCGTTTTACGACTGGAATTTACCATATACTTTCTACATCCTCTTCATCTCTAGATCTCTTTTTTCACGATTTATTGGTGTACTTGATACTCCATCAGCGGTATTGGCACTGATCAGTCAACCACTTAAAACTATCGCCAATCTTTCATCAATCAACTTCCACATCCCAGCCTTCTCGTGACTTACCCCTCAATCACTGCGAATTATTGAAGGGGCACAGGCCATTTGACCCCAGCCTTCCTCACGTCATAGCCTGCAACATCTCCAGAGGCCTTCATCCACTCAGCCGTATTTACCATAATCCCCATCATCCTCATTACCCTAGAACATCGCCATTAATCGCACAAATCATCGTTATATACATTACGTCATTTCATTCGTCATTCCAAGTGGTCTTAGTACAAATATGGATCCGCACGATTCGGCAGATACGCCGCAGACACAAGCAGCTACCGCACATGACCAGCCGACCCATGCGCCCGAAGAACCCCCCGCGCACGATACTACTCAGGTTCAACAGACGCATGATGCGCCGACTGTCGAGTCTTTGTCGCACCCCACCGAGTCATCTGACCGTTCTTCCGGCCCCTCGTCGCACCACAATACCGAATCCGCGCAACCGACCCGCAATGACGCTCCTGTAGTTGCGCTCTCCAACAATTCATCCGACAACCAAACATCCACCACCGATGTAGTCTCCGGTATCCACGAGCAGCTGCGCAGCACTCACATCTCCGATCTTCCAGTCGTTTCCGAACACCCTCCTCAGTATGACGGGTCCACTCTCGATCCTGAACCAGTGTCGCCAGTTCCGACTCACTTCTCCGATATCCCTGCCGTCAGAGAGCAAAATCGGCAGAACCGGCCGGATCCGGTTCAAAACAGACTGGAGACTCCCGATCACCGGTACTTTACACCTCGGGCTCAAATTCCGTCGATAATCGATATCTTGAACAATGTACCGACTACCCCGGATCAGGCGAGACGTTCGAGCCGGGGATTACGGTCGCCGGATCTGTTGTTGCCGAGGTGGCAGCCGGATGCTGAGGCGACCTATTGTCCTATTTGTCAAAATCAGTTCAGCATCTTTGTACGCAAGCATCATTGCAGGCAAGTCTTTAACAGAGGTCACTACATCTCGTGTCAATCGTTTACTAACTTGCTTTCCAGAAAATGCGGTCGAGTTGTCTGCAACTCTTGCTCTCCCCACCGTATCATCATTCCCTACCAATACATTGTGCGCCCTCCGGGCCAGACCGGCCCGTTCTACGACCAAGACGAATCTCCAATAAACGGCGGTGAACGCGTCCGCCTCTGCAATCCCTGTGTCCCCGACCCCAACACGGCCCCTCCTGTCCCGCCGCCTCAATCACCGCAGTACTCTCCCCGGTCCCATCAAAGGTCTCACAGTGGTGCCGGCAGGAGCGGTACCCGGTACTTCTCATCCGGGTCGGCTGGCATCGAAGGAGGGACTAGGGGCCGCAGTGCTACGGTGGTAAGTACCAGACTATTTGATCTAACAACGTATTTATGGGGTATGATTATTGACTCGTTGGGTTATTCACAGCATTCCCCACAAAGTGGACAGGCGACGCCGAGGGGATATCCGCAACAGTATGATGCGTCCTATCATCCATCGAGTAATGTCATGAATGCATCGCAGAGATATCACAGTTTGATTCAACAAGGAGGATCTTCAGGCTCCTATTATCATCAACGGAGTCTACCGCCACCGCCACCCTTGGCCGAAGAGGACGAATGCCCTGTTTGCCACCTTGAACTCCCTTCACGTACCCTACCCAACTTTGAAGCCCACCGCGAAGCACATATCGCCGAATGCATCACCAACAACAGCACCTATGGTCGGCGCCCTGTGAATCCCCAATCGGAGTCTTCTGGAGGCGGGGAAAGCTCCGGGGGTGCGGGTCCATCGACGGTTAGAAGAACGGGGATGTTCCCGTATGTGGCGACAGAAAAGGATTGTGTGGATGATGCGGAGTGTACGATTTGCCTGGAGGAGTTTGAGGCGGGAGACAAAATGGCGAGGTTGGAGTGCCTTTGTCGATTCCATTTGAAGTGTATCCGAGCTTGGTTTGAGAAGCATCCGGGGCGGTGTCCAGTGCATCAGCATGATAGTTTTGGGTATTAAGAAGGGGGTTTATGATCTGACATTTGATCTAGTACATTTCTATTGGGATTTCTTTTGTATAGGTGTTTTTGGTGTTGGGGTTTGGGATAGGTTTCTGGGTGGGTTGAATTTCTATGAGTTGATTTGTATGTAATGAAGCATGTATTTGTTGATTGGTATTATTTGGTTATTGATTATCGAATTTATGATTCTTTGTGATACATGCGGCTTTTGAGCGATATGTGATCAGCTAGATATGTTGCGTTGGGGGGAAACTTGACATCTACATACGCTTATCCGTTGACATCGTACCAATATCGATGAATACTACACGATCATATATATTTTCTACGCGAGATTACTTCTTTATTTTTATGATCATGTCCAACACGAGTTCGCTTGCAGACAGATCGTGTTTGCCCATGCTCGACATGTCCATTATGACATCTACATGATTTACCCATGATGTCATTCCGTGTGTGCGCAAAAGGTGTCTAAGGAAATGCAACCGTACCGCGCAAACAACTGGTTGCATTGACCTTTTTTTTTCTAAATATTATGTTGGAAATCCTAACTCATTCATGATTCATGAAAAAAAAAAAGTCGAAAGCTTTTACAGAGGAAACGGGATAGAATAGAGGGGGTTGGGAGTGCAGATGGGATGGATAAGTATGAGACTTGCAGGTGGGTGTTGTGATGTGACAAGATACCGGAGGAGAATTCCGTTGATGTTTGCGTCTAGGGTTTATTTGTTTAGGGTTGTTATATATGGATTTAGAGATTCGGTTTGGGTTGGGAAAGGCAAAAAGGTGTGGGCGGTGGCGTCTTTGGATTAAGGGAATAATAATCAAAGGTGAATGCAAAGAAGGTTTAAATGTGTGCTAACAAATTCATCACATTGTCAATCACAGGTATAGCCATCTTTCTCCAGATCCTGTATACTCAACCTCCATGTCTGTCTACACACAGTAGGGAATAAAGATAGTCTTATAATCTTCTTAGCATCTCCTCTTCGCAAATTCACTCCCAAAAATTTAGACTCCCAAACTAAATAAATATTTAGATGTCCATCAGCAAACTTATCCGATGCCCTGCCAATCATAACTTCATTATATATATCCGCCTCTTCCCTTGCCAGCTGAACAAACTTTATTGCCATCGCACAGACAGAGACCCTCTTCCTCCTTGTGTCCACTCCCAATTGACTGACTGATTTGACAGTGAAGTTATCTCAAGAAAACATTGTTTTAGAAAAAAAAAAGATCCTTATGACAGGAATACTCTCAGAAGGAAATACTAGCTGAATCCGATGACGCGTCCCATACATGTATCGTTTTATCACACCAGTACCAGTAGAATGGACTAATCCTTCCGGTACTGACTTTAATTTCTACTATATCTTGGGATCAAGTCTAGAAAATATCCTTTTAGACCGGTTCAACTGCTCCTTGAAGCTAAAAAAGGACCTAAGTATCCCGCTAACAGACATCAAGTTGTTCCTGGAATCCTGATTTGTGGCAGGTTTTGAGTATGATGAGATAGAGCCATGGATGGAGAGAGGATGGGAATAGGTAAATATCAAAATAGTTTGGAACGTGATGCAAGCAAGAGCAGTCAACTCAGTTACCTCTGTTCGATTGTATGTCTTTTCTTGACCGCACCAAGAAAGAAATAACAAAGAAAAAAAGCCCTGATGACTCGCCGCGCCGACATGGTGACATTATCGGATCTGTGATTACTATCCCATGACTCTCACACGTCTCACAAAAACATCCCGAAGCGAAAGAATTCCCAGACTGCTTCTTTATCTCACTGCGTACATGAATATAAATGAAACCCACTTTTTACTTTGATTGTGTACAGTAACCCTAAGCTATATTGGCCACATTTATTTATGTATATATATCACAATAAGAACCAACTAGTCAACAGGTATCGTGTTGCAAGAGGTCTGTAAATTGGGTCCGATGGGCTGCTGGGAGGAAGTTGATGTGAACTTTTTTTTTTCTTATTTTATATATATTTTATTAGTCATCAGGGAATTGACTCAGGAATGAGGCAGTGGTGGATATGACGACATGGCTGATGGCTGATATACAGATTGTAGATACTGAGTGTTCCATCTTGGAACCTAGGGTTTGATGGAAAAGTGTCCTTTCTCATAGTAATTTTCAACTGGACCAAGATATCTACACAGTTAGATATATGTGTGATTTCTGTGTACATAGGTATACATTTTAGGTACACATTTATATGGACAAAAGCATATGACATGCTATTGTCTGCATCTTGCTGATATTGACAAATGTCTATCTGGCTAGTTTGGTTCTGTCCAACAGGCTTCTAAGTGCCAGGCTGTCTTCAGCTGTCCATCCTGCATCAAAACCAGCAAACAACACCAACTCCATATATGTATTGGGCATGCTTTTTGACTTGCTAGAAAATTCACTTTTGCTCTCTCCAGATCCAAAGCCAGTCCAATCAAAGCCCTTGAAGATGGATAGGATTAGGAATTTGAGAATGCACAAAGAGGCCTACAATGGGAAAATACAACATTGTTTCCCGAAAAGGCGGATGCAACTTCCTTTGCCATGGAACCTTCGGCCAAGGGGAAACTTGACGGGACACGGATGCCGGATTGTATAGACGTTATAGATCTCCAAAGTAAGAATCACGTGGATCTTGGCTATCATCGTTGACAAAGACTGTGATGATTGCGGGATGAGTTAAGCGCGGAAGTGTAGTGGATAGAGAAACAGGCGCTTGTGTTTGATTATTTTTTGCCAGTGGCTGACACGCCACATAACGATCTTAACATGTGTTCTTTGGCATATCATGGAGGACATGCACTTTATCATTGAGATACATAGAGAGCTGAAGTTGTATGCAAGTGAGTGGGGCCTTGTCCTAGTCTGCAGCATGGTGGTGATACTGGCTCAATAAGTCAGATACTATACATGTCATGTTGATTGTTGAACATTCAAGGTTTTATTGATGCATGGTTGGAATGTGTAACTGGAGCCAAAATAATTATCGGCGGGTGAGGGAGGGATGATAGAGGGCTGTGTTGCCAGTTAGTAATTTGATATCAAATATTGCTCTTCTGCTAGGATTAGCAATTTGTGCGGAATGACGTTGATAATAAATTTGGAATCCTTGTTAGCCAATGAACGACAGATCAACAGATCATTCCCAATCCCGTTCGTCTTGTCTTAAAGACTGCAACAGTGAAAATGTGAAAGACGAATTTGCAGTTTCATCCAAACAACCATATCTCAATCTCAATCACCGATCGATACAGTATTGTGTATATCGCTTCATATATACTCTCCTACATAATATACACACCACCCCTGACACCGCCCCCGAAGCTCTCACTATGTAAATGGCCACAGAAAATGCCCGTTTCGGGAAAAGTGCCAAGTTATTTTTGTATTTGATTGACAGGGTGTGAGAAGGTGATGTAAATAAGAAACCGGGATAGTTAAGAATTTGGCGGGTACAAGATTCTCAAGACAAGACAGAAACAGGTACATTTCCCGAGTAAGATCGTGGCTCATGATTTTTTTTTGGGCGGATATGGGAGAATGTAGATTAAGGTCCAGTGGTAGGATTAGAGAATGGTCAATGAAACGATGGCCGTGGTGACATCACACGATATCTGATTATGATAGTGGCTCTTTTCTATTTCCATTCGAATGATGAGTTCCTTCCGTTACAACAAATCCACAGCCACAGATGGAACTTGTGCTATTTCAGCCTCGCAATTTCAAAAATTTCTGATCAGGACCATTTCTCTCTCTACTATACACGCTATCGCTGATTTTCTATTCGAATATCCAGGCATCATCCCCTGACCCATCATCATCGACCCCAAGAGCAGCTTGGCCCATCAACTCCTTTTCCCACCAGAATTGCGATACAACTGGCACTACACCCTATCATCTTCACCGTCATCATCAATCTTGGCCCCGTTACAGACAATTACAATGGGAAAATAGCCAATATTACCAACCTAGGAGTTGCCGTTTTTGTTGTCGTTACTGTCGTTATTTTCATTCATCGCTCGATAACCGCAAGCTAAAATATCCACAAGCTTAAGGAAGGAATTCTGAGCTAACCACAATATTACGAGAAAAAAAAATTTACTCCAAAAATTAAATCATCGGGCTGTGATCCTGAAAAAAACGTTACCAGCAGTCAATTGCTAGGAATCAGAAACAAGCTGAGAGGGACCTTTGGGAGTGTGCTGGAGCTCTGTAGCAGAATGTGTGCCAAGTAAATAGCGCTGCCCTGAATGAGTAAAAGGCCAGGCAGGCGGCCGGGGGGAGTGAGCCTCCAAAGTACAAACATGACATTCCCTATTTCAACCACTATCAGCGCTACTGGCATGCTGTAGTGTCGACTTCAGCTGGGATTGTTAGCGCAGCCGTGGTCTTGCTTCGTCCGTCTATCTTTTCAGGAAATCTGATTCCATCATATAGTCACTGCTGTCTTCCGATATCCTTTACCCTCTTATTCTTTTGTTTTATTTTGTCTTTATTTTTCTTGATCTCTGTCATTCTGGGTTGTGAGCCTTATTCAAAAATCAGTGCTCCTGGCTTTCAGTTGGTTGAACCAAAGCATCAGCATCACATCATCATCATTTTCTACTAACCCTTCAGGACGGACCCCAAGGCGCAGTAGACTTTCCTGTGCACTGTTAATTGGGATAGACGTGTCTTTGTAGTCGCAACACATTGTGTCTACATCTTTGCATAGAGAAGTACCGCGGGTGATAGAAAGAGTGAAACTATCTCCGCACCACGCTGCTGCTCACATAATTACACCGAGACATTCATCTTATCTCGACGAACTCATAGGCTTCAGCAACCGTTTACCATCCAGCACAAAGTAGTTCTGACGACTTTGCGCCATCTTTGACGACGAACCGAGCCAGTGCATAGACATTGCTAGCTCTCCGACAAACAATCCAAACGATTAAATATACTTTGACCTCCTGTATATCGACCGGTTGGCGTTTCAATTATCACCTAGAAGTATCTACACATCCCACAGGCTCTTCCTGAGCTTCCTCGCCCATAATGTCTGCTGCCGAAGCTCAGCAGCAGGGAGCCATTCGGGCGGCTCAAAATCCTGAAAGCAGTGTCTCTGCAGACGATGCCCAAAAAGCCATTGTTGAAAACTCAAAGAACGCCAACATTCCCGCCTTCACTTTTGACCCCGACGCTAGCGTCGAGGAGAAGCGGGCGCAAGTCAACGAGGTGAGTCTTGTTTTGCGTCCCCGTTGGATGACGAGTCTTCCGATTTGCTCAATGTGCCAATTTTTTTTTTGCTCCTTTCCCGCCATCTTTGCGTCGGCCCGGCTATTTTGCATGTGGCGGTGGGCAGCTGGATACTTGATCTGCATCTGCCCGCCACCTACTTGCTCACTACCCTGGAAGCTGGATCAAAGCTCCACTCATAGATCGCCTGTTTTTCAATTGAGCCGACGGAACTGGGGATGCCCACGTTTGACGAGTCTGAAATTGGATGAATACTTTCTATTGTTTTGCGCAAGGACTGGCCCGATTGAGAGATGAACGGAGACAGCAATTGGCTACAAAGTCAGCAACTACGGAATTGTGGGAAAACGAATGGGGACTGAAGACGCTAATCGGCAACTGTTATCCCGAATAGGCGATCCCTGACGGTTTGAAGCGTAACAAGGGCGCCGCCCTTGTGAGCGATGTCGATGATGGATCTGCTCCGGTTGCTGACCTGCCGGAGGCCACCGCCGCCGGTGCCATCTCGTCCGAAAAGATTGAAGAAAAAGAAGAGCTGTATACTCGTACAGGTTGGGCTCCCAGATTTGGCTGGCCCTTAGATGACCCAGATGAGGTCGACCCCTTGGACCACCAGACACTTTTGGAGAGCCACCTCCCTGATCGGTACTATGGTGGTAAGTTTGTACCCAAAAACATCCATACTGAACAAGTTTGGACCAGTCATATCACAATGTTTTGTGATCGTTGAGCGCCAATCAGCCGCTGATGGGTGTGCTATGGCTCTTTGGGTTGCTTCAATTTGTCTCTGATCTGTTATTTCTCGTTGACCCAGGCTAACATGATTGTCACCCTCCAGACTGGTATCACAATGCTGCCATCATTGTTTTTGCCTGCTTAATTTCTTGGGTCACGGCCGTGTTTGGCGGTGGTATTGGTTGGGTTCTAATAATTATGGCTGGTTGCTCTACCTATTACCGTACATCTATTCGCCGTGTACGGCGCAACTTCCGTGACGATATCGTCCGTGAGATGGGCCTTAAACGTCTTGAGACTGACACCGAGTCCCTGGAATGGATCAACTCTTTCCTTGTCAAATTCTGGCCTATCTACCAGCCTGTTCTCGCCCAGACCATCATCAACTCTGTCGACCAGGTTTTGTCTTCTGCGACCCCCAACTTCTTGGACAGCTTGAAGCTCAAGACCTTCACTCTCGGTTCTAAGCCTCCTCGCATGGAACATGTCAAGACTTACCCTCGCGTTGAGGATGACATAGTCATCATGGACTGGCGTTTCAGCTTTACCCCCAACGATACTGCCGACATGACCGCCCGCCAGCTCAAGAACAAGACTAACCCCAAGGTTGTCCTCGAGGTTCGCGTCGGAAAGGCCATGATTTCCAAGGGTCTGGATGTCATTGTCGAAGATATGGCTTTCTCTGGTATCATGCGCCTCAAGATCAAGCTTCAGCTCGCTTTCCCCCACGTTGAGAGAGTTGAGATGTGCTTCTTGGATCGCCCCGAGATCGACTATGTTTGCAAGCCCCTTGGTGGTGATCTGCTTGGTTTCGATATTAACTTTCTTCCCGGTCTTCAGTCTTTCATCATGGAGCAGATCCACGGTACCCTTGCTCCCATGATGTACGCCCCCAATGTTTTCCCTATTGAGGTTGCCAAAATGCTTGCTGGCACTCCAGTCGACCAGGCTATCGGTGTCGTCGCTGTTACACTTCACCGTGGTTATGGCCTGAAGAACTCGGATGCCTTTGGTGGTACTATGGATCCCTACGCTAGTCTGTCTCTCAACAAGCGCCAGGAGCTCGCCCGCACCAAGGTCTGCCACGATACCTCTGAACCCCGCTGGAACGAGACTCACTTCATCATTGTCTCTTCTTTCAACGACTCCCTGGACATTGCTATCTTCGACCACAATGATATCCGCAAGCACAAGCAGATTGGTACCGCTTCTTTTCCTCTGGAGAACCTCCAGGAGTTGACTGTTCATGAGAACGAGCGTCTCGAGGTTCGTCACGATGGCAAGGCCCGCGGTATGATCGTGGCCGATGTTCGCTTCTTTCCCGTTCTCGAGCCTATCCAGAATGCTGATGGCAAGGAGGAGTACCCCGAGTCTTCCCAGGGTATCCTGCGCTACACTATTGAGCAGGCCAAGGATCTCGACGGTACCAAGTCTCTTGTCGGTGCTCTGAACCCCTACGCTATCCTTCACCTTAATGGCCGCGATGTTCACCAGACCAAGAAGCTCAAGCGTACCAACAACCCTATCTGGGACAATGGCTCCAAGGAGATTCTCATTACGGACCGCAAGCATGCCAAGTTGGGGTTGACTATTAAGGATGATCGTGAACTCGCTGGTGACCAAGTTCTGGGCAAGTACCAGATTCGCCTGGATGATCTACTCAAGTGTATGGATGAAGGCAAGGATTGGTTTCACCTTTCTGGCGCTCAAACTGGTCGTGTCAAGATTCGTGCTCAATGGCGTCCTGTTCAGATTTCCGGTGTCCTCAGCGGCACTGGTGGTTACATGACTCCCATTGGTGTTATGCGTCTTCACTTCAAGCGTGCTACTGATATCCGCAACTACGAAGCCCTCGGCAAGTCTGATCCCTATGTCCGTGTCCTCCTCACTGGTATCGAGAGAGCCCGTACCGTCACCTTCCTCAACGATCTTAACCCCGAGTTCAACGAAGTTCTCTACATCCCTGTCCACTCTGAACGCGAACGCCTTACCCTCGAAGTCATGGATTCCGAGAAGATGGGCAAGGACCGGAGCTTGGGTCTGGTCGAAATCAGCACTGGTGACTTCATCTCCCAGGACGAGAATAACGAATACCGTGTTCATGATATCAAGGAGGAAGTCACTGCTGGTCTGCGTCTTCATGGAAAGGGTGTCGTCAAGGGCAACCTGGTTTACACTGCTGCTTTCTACCCCTGCATCAATGTTGCTGATCCTGAAGAAGAAGAAGAGAAGAAGCAGACTGAGGCTGAGGCCAGTCAGACCAACGCTGATGTTGTCCCCGAGACTAACGGTACTACTACAAACGGCACTGATAACATCAAAACTACTACTCTTGAGGTTGGCCCGCGTGTCTCTGCTGACGCCAAGCCCCGTGCTTCTCTGGATGTTCCCTCAACCCCTGCTACTCCTATGTCTCCCACTACTCCCCGCGGTCCTCCCAAGGTTCACCTTACCCCCCAGGAACTCTTGCGTTACCAGTCAGGTCTCGTCATCTTCCGTCTCATGGATGCTGAGCTCCCTAAGACCAACAGTAGAATCCAGGTTTTCGTCGATGACATGGCTTTTCCTTCGTATACTTCTTCTGTTGCCCGCCAGAAAAACTTTACCTTTGAGGAGATTGGTGACTGCATTGTCCGTGAGCTTGACTTCTCTCGTCTCACCATGCGTGTTATTGAGAAGACTGACAAGGAGGGTGAGGTTGACCACGAGGATACTCTTGCGCAGCTTACCGGTGACACCCTTGGTACTTTGAAGCAGTGCTTGAACAACCCTACGATTCTGAAGCTCAGAGATGATGATGGGAAACTCAGCAATGTCCGTGTCAGCTTGAAGTACATTCCCATCAAGATGGATCTGGATCCCCAGGAAAGCATCAACAACATGGGTACTATGCGTGTTGACCTCATTAGTGGTCACAGTCTTCCAGCGGCTGACCGTAACGGCAAGAGTGATCCCTTTGTCAAGTTTGAGTTCAATGGTCTCGAGGTTTACAAGTCCAAGACGATCAAGAAGACTCTTAACCCTGTTTGGAACGAATCCTTCGAGACTGTCATTCCCGACCGTATTGGTGGTAACTTTGTTCTCAATGTTTACGATTACGACTTTGCTGATAAGCCTGACTTCTTGGGTGCTGGTAAGGTTGAGCTGGCCGACCTTGAGCCCTTCAGACCTATGGAGAAGAAGATTGCCCTTGAAGGCACTACTAGCCATGTCATTGTTAAACTTTTGTTCCGCCCCAAATACATCACCCGGACTCGCCAGGGCACTTCCACATTTACTGGCACTATGATCGGTGCCCCCACCCGCATTCTGACTGGTGTCGGTGGTGTCCCCATCAAGGCTGTTGGTGTTGTTGGTACTGGTGTCGTCTCCGGTGTTGGCAAGGGTGCCTCGTTTATAAAGCGCGGTTTCCGCTCCAAGCGTGAGGAAGACCCCATGTTTAACCAGTCGACCCTCGTTGAGGTACCTGCTATTATCGCGCCTGGTGAGGAGTCGCCCAAGGGACCTGCTCCTGGTGCCGCGTTGCGCCGTGACACCCTCGAAAATGGCCAGCGGCCCGTGACCCCTAGCAATGGCTCGGCCAATGGCATGGTGCTGGGACACACTCGGACCAAGTCTATTGGAGCCGCCTCGGTGGCTAGCACGATGCCTACGGGCTCTGGTGTTGCCACTTTCAGTGTTGTGTCGGCTACTGGATATGAGTCTGGACAGGACATCTACATCACCATTGTCCAGACCACTCCCAAGCAAAAGGTTGTCGGTAAGACCAAACACCGTGCTCCTTCTTCCGGGGTTATCAAGTGGGATGAGTCCTTCAAGTTGACTTGCACTCCCGACTCCTCTTTCCAGATCCAGGTCAAGGAGCACCACACCTTCTCTTCAGACACTGATCTTGGTGAGGTTTTGTACTTTGTTGATGACTCAGGCTCTGGTCTTCCTAAAGAGGTCCCCGTCAAGAATGGTGTCATCACAATCAAGAGCAGTTTTATGCCCAATGAGGCGCAGCTGGGCGACTCCCCGAAATCGGGGGGTGTTCGTCGGAGCTTCCTGAGCAAGCGGGGTGAGTCTAGACCGCCGACTAGCCGTGAGGGTACTCCTGCTTAATGCCTCATTTTGTTCTTTTGTTTTTGACGTCATTTTCCTATGTTTTTGGCTGCTAGCATCTGATCGTTTGTTGTCGCAAGGTGTTGTGATGGTCTAGCGTGTCTTTCATATAATGTGGTGTGCATGGCCGTCTCTGTTGGGAATTGCCGATGTTTATTGTTTGCCTCATAATTTCATCGTATCATTACTTTTCATTTGTTTTCGGGTATTTCCTATGGATTGTGGAAACAGGGTCGTTCGTTTTTGCGATTTTCTTTGCTGTAATGAGTATTAATTGACATGGCTTGTTCAATCAATTGAAAGAATAAATAATATTATTTTTTGCATGCAGATGTGATTCTGAGTTTCCCTGTGACTTTTACTGCCTGCTTTTGTAGAGTTAGTTGCTCAATTAGGCAAATGCTGTGCATACCTGTTATTTTTGCCCCACACAATTCCTTATCTTATCGACGCGCCAAATGTTTTTTTTCCTTTCATTTTGGCTGTTGCACTGGATTTTTGCTTTTTTTTTTGCGTCAAGGGCGTTGTTAGCTAGGGAAGGCACCTCAATCCGCTCATTCTCACGTTAATGTTTTCTTGAATATTCCGACTTTTCTTTACTTTTTTCTTTTGTTGGATTACATTGACGACGTTTTTTTCTCTTTTGAGGGTCCCATAGTGTACATTGGCGGGTTCTCCATTATCTTTTCCTTTTGTTCTTGTATTAGTTGAGTTCCTTTCGGATTGCAAACAGAGGTTTTTTTTGTGACTGGTGGCGATACTTCCTAAGTCGCATTTGGTGGTCCAACCAACACACAAACCGTCCATCCACAACATTCTCAATCTCTTTTCATATTGATCACACGTACACATCCTACCATGGCCTCACTCTCGACCGCTCCCTCGCTAATTGTCCCTTCTAAATCCCGCGGCGCCCCCGGTACGCCTTCCGGGCTCCCTCGCAAAAAGCAAGCCACTGCGACACCCAAGATTAAATCATCTGTTCATGACACACCGTCTACGTTTGCGGCGACGTTGACGCCCCCAATTAAAACCTACCATGCGGGCCGGTTAAGCACCACGCCGATTCCCGTGCCGTCGTTGTTTAAGAAGCAGGTGGCGACGGGTGGATCGCCGGGGGCGACGCCGGTAGTGAAGAAGCAAACGCCAGTACCCGTGCCTGTACCGAGTGTTGGGACTGGGGGTATGAAGAAGGGTGGGGAGAAGGCAGAGGATAAAGCTGTCGGCTCTACTTCTGCTACTGTTGAATCTACTTCCACCCTCACAGTCCAAAACGGTGAATCAAAAACTGATGTAAACACAACCTCAGCGCCTGCTGAGACACCTTCGAACAAGAAGAAACGTACTAGAAGCAGAAGACAAAGTAACCGATCGGTTCCTGATACTTCTATCATAGCCCATGGAACCCTACCTGCCAAAGTCACGCCAATTCCAGTTCCTGGAATCCCCTCGACCGCTGCGATATCTGCACCTTCCGCACAAAATACCTCCAAACAACCTGCTGCCACACAAATTCCACCACCAACCGTCGGACGATCCTCGACACCAATCCCTGCACCGATTCTCCCAAGACCACGAACTTCAGATCAAAAGAGATCTACTTCACCGATTCCGCCGCCCACAATCCTTGCACCGATGACCATGGCGACCTCGGGGACAAAGAGGAAAGAGAGACATGCGGAGACGCCAATGAAAGAATCGTCAGCGACTCAGTCATTATCGAAGAAGCAGAGGAAGTTGGCTAATTCGAATGGGGTACCGAAGACGCCACAGGATTCCGCGACGCCAGCTGGGAAACAGGCAGGTTCTGTAACGGCAACGCCAATATCAGCGAGTTCTTCACAGGTCTATGGCTTTGAAGTGAGCTTTATGGGACTGTCGAAGAATCAAAGGAAGAGGTTGAGGAAGCAGCTTGCCAGTCAGGGAGCCGATATCAGCATGCTGGATGGTTCTTCGTTTATGAGCTCTTCTCAAATTCCTACTCAGTATCAGTCACAGTTTCCTTTATCATCAAAGGTTACTGCTGCGAATACCATGGATATTGATAATGTTTCTGAAACTGCCCGACGCGCCGCGGAAGCGGAAGCTATCGCTGCGAAGGCATTGGCAGATGCCCAGAAGGCCGCCGAGGCCGCGAGAGCTGCTAAGGAATTGGCTGCTATTGCTGCTAAGTCTCGTGCAGATGCCGAGATTAAAGCTGTAAGAGAGGCAGAGGTTAAGACTCAACGGGCTGCTGAGGCTAAGGTGGCCAGCAAAGCTCAGGTTAAGGCGGAGAAGAAGGCTGCTGCGAAGGCTAAAGCTGAGGCTAAAAGGATGACCGAGAAAAAGGCAGCTGCAGAAGGTAAGGTGGCACAGGAAAAGGCCGAAACTGAGAGAGTCGCTACAGAGAAGGCCACCGCTGAACAAAAGGAAGCTGAGGCGAAGAAAAAAGCCGAAACTAGAGAACGTGCCAAGATCAAAAGGGCAGAAACGATGAGGAAGAAAAAGGAGGCGGCAGAGGCTGAGAAGAAAAGAGCAGAAGAGGAGACAAAGGTGAAAGCGAAAGCTGCGGAGGACGTTGAAACAGCGAAAAAGGTGGCGACTTCGCAAACTTCAGAGGTTCCCGAGACACATCAGGAGGAAGAGGAGGCAAAAGGTGAGGATGAAGACGAGGACGAAGATTGGGATGTCGAAATGCCTGTTTTTGGTTCAAAGCAAGTTCAGAACGATTTTGATCTGAGCCAGGCTGTTAAGGATGGGACTGTTGAGGTGGAGGAGTCGGGATCGGGATCGGAGCAGGAACAGGAGGAGGAAGAGGATGTTTTAGAGATCAAAGACTCACAGGAGAAGAATGGTGAGTAGTTAGAGCTGTATTTATTGTACTTTGTAATATATGTATAGTATTTGCTAACCGATTCTACATAGAGGAGGAAAAACAAGGACTAGAAGACGAAGACGAAGAAGATGAAGACTGGGATGTGGATGTTCCCGTTTTCGGCAGTACGCAAGTCAAAGAGACCGCGATGGACATGACCAATGCCGTCGAGGTGGAGTCTGAGGCCGAGAGTGAAGCCGATGAGCCAAGAGATAAAATCGAGGAGTCCGAAGAGGAAAACTGGAACATCGATCTCCCCGTGTTCAATTCTACGCAAGTCGACGCGACGGTTCTTTCCAGTCAAGAAGAAATCATCCAAGAATCCGAATCTTCCGATTCTGATGCGAGTGACGATGACACTGATGCCGAAAAAGAAGACGACACAACCACACAGGCTATGGCTTCGCCCGCGGTCCCTGCAGTCGCGTCGACAGCCTTAGAAGATTCTGACGACGAAAACTGGGACGTGGATCTTCCTGTCTTCAACTCCACCCAACTTGACGCTCCAGATCTATCCCAAGCTGAAACCCCCCATTCTGAAGCTGAAAGCGCTGACGCTGCTGACGCTGCTGACGCTGACGTCGAGATGGTTGATCGCACGGCCCAAGAATCGTCAATTGAACTGGGCGACACTAGTGTTATTGCCCCTGCCCCTGAAACATCAGCGGTGATTGAGGAAATTCCGCCGACGCCGGATGTCGAGACGATGCAGGGTGAGGAGAGCGATGCACAGGATGACGTTGATATTCCCGAGGCGGCGACACCTGTCGCTTCCAAAATCGTTGCTCCGATTGGTGCGCCTTCGTCACCACCGAGTATCCTTTACCGGTCGCCGTCGGTAAAGATTGGAGAGACGTCGCGGTTACCAGAAGACGCACTGTCAAGTCAGACTGTTATTCCCCCTGCTGCTCATGCACCGAGTATTTCGGACTACGAGGAGGAAGAAGACGCAGATCTGGAACCCAACGTTCACGTGACGCCGTTTATCCGCAGGCAGAAACCGCGGCAATCGACCTTTTCCTTCCGGCCTGACCTTGCCTCCTCGTCGTCGGTGTATGATGTTCCGAATTCACCGCAAAATTCTGACAAGAAGAAGAATGGGACTCCGGCTATGAAGACGCCGACGAGAAAACTGGCGTCCAAGGACAAGATTCAGTCGGAAAGACGGGGGACGGGCATCGTGATTCAGAGTTCGCCGTTGAAGAGGAAGGTGGAGAAGGGGGTTCCGGAGACACAGATGGAGCAGGAGATGCCGGTGAAGAAACCAAGAGCCTCGGAAATAGTCACTCCGGCCCCTTCATCAGCGACACCGGCCACGCAGACTATTGATTTGCAACCGGTAGTCCCCGAAGCCGCGTCTGTTCCTGCCAAGCAGCGGGATCGGGGACAACCGAGAAAGTCACTTACCTCGGATATCCCTGCCAACACCATTGACGACATCGAGCCAACACCTGAAATCATCCTCGGTGACATTGTTGAATCCGAAGTTGACACCAGCGATGATGACGAAATCACTTTACCCCCCGCACGCCCGGCTCCTGCTGTGGTTCCGGGTCCGCCAATCAAGAAGAGCCCTGCCCTTGTTACCACCAAGAAGACAGCCGCCCCGAGGAAAGTGACAAAGACACCGAGAGGTAAGGCTTTGTCGAAAGAGACTATTGAATCTAGTGAGTCGGAGTCAGATGGAGAGGGTACCGTCCTGCAGGATACAACGCTGCTTAGTGCGCTGTTGTCGACGCAGAAGGTTATGGGGCTACGGCGAGTGAAGAGGGTGGTGAAGCCGGCGGCGGATGTTAACAATATGTCCAAGGACTCCGTGCGTGAGACGAGTGTAGCAGCTCCGAGCAAAAGTGAGAGTGCTAGTGTCAACGCGACACCAGCTCCGACGCCGGCGGCTCCCAGTGTGAGGGCGAAGAGAACGAGGAAGAACGCCGGCGCAATATTGCGGGATGAGTTGGAGGCAATGTCTGCGAGTAGGAAAGGGGTTGCATTGCCAACTACACTAGAAGTCAAGGAAAGACGACCAAAGAGCCGCCCGCCAAGCAAGGTGCCCCGAGTCTTAGAGTTAGATAGTTTCGGGCTCCGAGAACATAAGCTTGAGGATCCAGATTTCCCGACGTTTATGCCCAAAGTATCTCCTAATGGCCCGTTGGCGCTCGGGGATGTGGTGGAGCTGATAAGCCCAGGGAGCAAGAGGGCAACGGACGTCTCTTTGCGTGTGGCGAACAAACCGGTGGAGAAGCCGAATGTCAAACGCACAGCGTGGACGGAAGAAGAAATCAAGGCAATATTTGATGCCATCAAGGACTTTTGCACGCGAAATGACATCACGGCGCTACAGATGGCCCGGCTAATTCACACGCCGGTGTTGCGGTCACTGGTAGCGATGGACATGCAGATGGAGTGGCTGAAGGCAGTGTGGATGGATTTGTTGGTTTGTTTGCCGAGCAGGAAGTTCTATTCTATTAAACTGAAAGTCCGCACACTCATCCCCTGCCCGATTGTACGCAAGATGTGGACCGAGGCCGACGAGGAGACGTTGAAGTCGTTGGTGAAGGACTTTGGCCAGGATTGGGTGACGCTCGGGAAGAAGATGGAACGGGAGCCGGTGGCGGTACGGGAGCATTATCAGGAGTTGGTGAAGCGGGGGTTCATTGATGTGGACGCCTGGGACGATAAGCAGGATCGGTGCTTGGTGAACATGGTGTTGGGGTATATTTGGCATGCGTGGGTTCACGATAATAACCAAGAAGCCATATCGCTCGATATCGACAGTGTCAAGGCGGAACCCACCTGCGATCTCGAACCGGTCATAGACTTCTCACATATTGCGCCGCTTATTTCGCGGGAGATGGGCATCTCTCGGCCCCCCGGTGCCATCAAGGCGAAATGGGCCGTCCTCGGCATCACGGTGACGCCGATCCTCCTTAGAAAGTGGGCGGCCAAAGCCTTTGAGTCAGTGGGACCCCGTTCGTTTATGTCAAAAGTTTATATTGCATCGTTGAACCTCGAATCGCATCTTGAGTTCATCAAGGCAGTCAGAGCCTCTGGGGCCCAGAGTACCAATACAATACCGTGGATGAAGCTGTTCTTGCCATATGGGCGGGTCCGGACGTTCCCCGAGAATGCCAGAATGTTCTTGTGGTATCGGTACATTCAGCGACAAGTCCCGTCGATGCAAACGTCGACAACCGGAGTATTAGCCGAGTGCCTGATTGACTACGTGGCCGCCCGGGGTGCCGTGCCCAAGGTTGACGATGACGGGACTGATTTCTTAGAGGATGAAAAGTTCTTTGCAGCGACGGAGGGCAACGGGCTGTGGACTAGGGAGGACGATTGGATGGGGGGTGTCCGGCGGGAGGTGGAGGAGACGGTGAGGAGGGAGGTGGAGGGGAGTATTGTGGAGAGATGGAGGCAGACGCCGAGAGGTGGGATGCTGGAGAGGGTGGAATCATGGGGTAAAAGGAGGCGTGGGGGATAAGATTTGGCTATAAAGAAAGGTACATAGATGGAGTTTTATAATGTTTATCATAATGAGTTTTCCTGAACGGTTAGATTACATTTTACATTATTGGCGGTTGGTTGTCTATATCAGGTCACTATGGAAGTCACGTGTACAACAAGTACGCACACTACTTCTTTTTTTCCCCAAACCGCGTCCTCGCCACCCGGACAAAAACCCACGCAATCATTCTGTACACCACCACACAAACAGCCAACCCCACCACATTCATCACCGCATGAGCCTTCAAATGATATAACTCAAGCACATCCTCCCCCGTGGCAACCTGGCATCTTCCTTCAGGCGTCTTCTGACCATCGGTGCACGTGAACTTGACGCCCCGCAGCGAATACACAGCCATCAGCCTCGTGGCATAGCGGACGGGCGAGAGATAGTTGGCGCCATTAAGGAAGGCTGGCATCGACGTGGATAGGATACCCGACATGGAGTTTGCGAGCGAGAGGAGCACTGAAGTGAGTGTGACGGCGAACCCGGTGTGCGATGAGAACAGCGTGTTGAACAGGATGCCGACAGACTCGCCGCAGGAGGTCACGGCAAAGACGGAGAAGACGGTGACGAAGAAGAGGGTGACATCATGGGGAAGGCCGATGACGAAGACGATGAAGAGGCCGGAGAGGAAGGAGGCAATGAGTTCAAAGGGGAGTTCGAGGAGTGAGTAGACAGCGAGGAAGGCCTCGACGCCGTATACTCCGTCGTCATGCTCGCGGTAGAAGACGTCGCGTTCGCCGGGGTACAGGGCGACATTTTGCAACATGCCCGTGAAGTAGAAGCCGGCCATTTGCTGCACCATGCCCATGCGGTTCTGCACGGCGGGGTAGTCGTGCTTGAGGGGGGCGAAGAAGAGCGCCATGATGATGGCTAGTGAGAGAACTTGGGTTATACGCGCGATGAAGATTGGCGGTTGTCGTTGCACGTTGAGGATGCCGCGGTGCAGGAGGATGGGCAATGCGGCGAAAAAGGACTGCTTGGTGCGGAGGAGGGCGCCGAGCTCTGCGGGGCTCCCGAGAGTTCCCGGGGTTTCTGGGGTTTTCTGGGAAGCCGTTTTGCGAGACCATGCGGCAATCAGCTCGGCAACCCGAGCACGGCTTTCCACTTCACGCGATTCCTCTTGCAAGTTGATGGTGATGGCGTCCAGGGCAAAATCGGCGGGGTTGCTCCACTCAGGACACTTGAGGCCGTGGCTGTCGAACCACGGCAACATGTCCTCGGTTTTGCCTGAGAAGATTGGATGTCCGCCTCTGGCTAGCAACAAGATATTGCCAAATTTGTCAAAGAGGTCCGTTCGTGCTTGGTGAATAGTCATGATCACTGTGCGGCCTTCGGCGGCGAGACCGGCGAGGACCTCCATGAGGGAATTGGCAGTGAAAGCGTCGAGGCCCGAAGTAGGTTCATCGAGCAGGAGGATCCGGGGGTCTGTGAGGATCTGTACAGCAATGGAGACGCGGCGTTTTTCACCGCCGGAGATGCCCTTGATTAGTTCGGAGCCGACGAGGTTATCGGCGCAGTCTTTGAGGCCAAGTTTTAATAAGACTTGGTCGGCGCGGTGGATCTTTTCTTCAGAGGTCATGAAGGACGGGAGTCTTAATGCTGCAGCGAAACGAAGAGTCTCGCGGACGGTCAAGGACGGCAACAAGCCATCGTCATCTTGGCACACGTACGATGTCAACGAACGCAACACGGCCGACGTGGGAATTGCTCCATTGAGCAACGGGGGACCGGAAGGGTGGTAGTGGGTGGTAATATTATTGTGTAACCTGAGGGCCATGGCATTAAGAAGGGATGTCTTTCCGGAGCCGGAGGGGCCCATGATGGCGTTGAGGGTGCCGGCAGGGAAGATGGTGTTGATGGGGTGGAGGATGGTCTTTTCGGGCAGCTTCTGCATCCAGGCCGTTCTCTTGGTCAAAGAAAGCGAGAAATCACGGAGTTGGACTTGGATTTCGCGGACGTTTTGGTTTTTGGAGAGACTCTCTTTGCCGATGGACGTGTCGATGCCGGAGGACTCGCGGGCCCGGGAGATGGTCATTAACACTTTGAAAAAGGACAGCAAGAGGTAGGTGGTGAAGATGAAGAAGAAGATAAAGGCCACCAGGACGGCGATGGGCTTGGCGAGCCAGTCTTGGGGGAAGCCAAAGTCGTCCATGATGCCGGCGCCGGTGTAGGAGCGGCAGGCGGGGTCATTTGGGTCGTTGGAATAGGGACAGTCGTAAAAGGAGCCCTGGAATTCGTTGGCGGCATAGGCGCCAATGCAGTACCACTATAGGGAGCAAGGTTAGTGTTGAAGTCTGTGTTTTTGTTGTTATGGACATGTAACTTACCGTATATGTGATGTACTTTAGCCACCGGACGTATACCGGGAGTGTTTCACTCTGTATGAACATGCCGCATCCGAGCGACTGCACCGTGTAGATCAGATTCGCGGCCAAACTTGCTCCGGCAAACTCGCGACTCAAGGCCACACACATCATAGCACATGTCATGGCGATGTAGTGATTCAGCAAACTAATAGCAAAGAAAGTAAAGAACCTCGTGGCCGTCCGCTCAAATCCTGCCATAAAATACAAGATCACGCTGAACACTAGCGGCACCGGGATGTCCTCTGTCACGGATCGGGCAGCCCTACGCGACAAGATAAACGGCAAGACACTCACGCAGCCATCGGCACGTTCGCGGTCAAAGGTTGGAATGTCAACTGTCATTCGGTAGACCTCGAACAATAACATCAGGTACCCTTGCAACGCGGCGCCGGAATATAGGGCACCTTCGCGGGATCTGATTCCCGAAGCATCACGCGGGAGTGAGAAGAAGATGTAGCCGGTGACTAGACCCATCAGCGTGGTTTCGAGGAGGGCGGCCGTCATACCCATGGGGTCCCGATGGGTGACTTTGAAAGTGCGGGAGGTGAGGATGTGCAGTTGGGTCCAGGAGGTGGCGTGGGCGTGGAGGAGTCTCTTTTCGAGGTCGGTCAGCGGGGAAGTGGTGGAGGCGGTGACCGGAGGATACAGATTGGAGCTCTGTGTTTGCCAGGCAGTCTTCAAAGCGTCGACGCGGGTCTTGGATGTTTCTTCGAGTCCCGGGCTCCGGTTGTCAATGGCGGTCAGATCCACTACCCACTCTGCCGGATTCACAAAGCCTGGAACTTTATGTCCAAGTCCTGCAAACCAGGTGGTGCAGTCTTTCCGATTCCCCACATATACTGGCTCGCCCCTTGACAACACGACCAGGCCATCGAACAATTCCCAGATTTCCGATCGTGGTTGGTGGATGGTGGTGATGATTGTGCGTCCTTTGGCTGAGAGATCCTTCAAGGTGCGAATCAACTGAAAGGCCGATGTGGCGTCGAGGCCTGTCGTCGGCTCGTCGAGGAAGAGCAAGGAGGGATTTGCCAACATCTGCGTGGCAATGGAGACTCGGCGCTTCTCACCGCCGGAACAGCCACGGTGCCGTGAGGTGCCGATGCGGGTGTGGGCGCATTCTTTTAGTCCGAGTTCTAAGATAACCTGGTCAACGATGTGTTCTCGTTGGCTCTTGGAGACACTCGGGAGCAACCGGAGGGCTGCCGAATACAAAAGGGTTTCCCGGACTGTCAAGGACGGAAGGAGGACATCTTGTTGCATGACGTATGCATGTCTCACATTATCGATGCCGGTAGTCCCGTTGACTAGTACGGTGCCTGATGTTTTTAATCGGGGGGAATTCATGCGCTCGGAGAGCGTGTTGAGCAGTGTTGTCTTGCCGGATCCGGACCCGCCAATGATGGCGGTCAGCGTCCCCGGCTCAAACGTGGCGGAGATTCCATTGAGTAAATTTTTTATCCTTTCGGGGGTCTTGAATGTGTTTTTCTCGAAGATGTTGCCAACTTTGGGGAAAGCGAAGGCGGGGGTGGTGTCAATGGTTACGGAGAGATCCCGGATGTGCAGTGATGCCGGCGCCACAGCGTCTAAAGTTAAATTTGAGGGAGAGCCAGAGGCTGAATTTGCGGGTTCTTTTTCTTGTTCTTTTTCCGAGGGAAGATTTGATGGAGTTGGTGATATTGCTGGTTTTCCGGCGGGAGATAGGGAGGCCATGGTGGGGCCGGAGCGGGAGCCTCAGAGGCTGCGAGGTTGGAGAGTTTGAAGGTTCCTTGAGTTCGGGTTCGGGTTCGGGTTCGGGTTCGGATAGCAGTAAATATGTCAAGTATTGCTGTTTTGGGTGAGGTTTGTCGGCGGGTGCAAGTTGGCGGTTATGGTTGCGGTCGTGGTTGTGAGACAAAGATTTGATCTAGATGGAATTGATAGTTATGAGGGTTGGACTGAGACTCTTAAAGGGTGATTGGTGGTGATTTGTGGGTGGAAGTGATTTGGAGCGCGTGGTCGAGGTTATGTCGTATTGAGATTGGGTGAGGTTGATTATGAGCGTCTTGGGCTCTTTGGTCATCGCCAGCGGATGGATGAACAGAAGCAAGTCAGATGGGGAAAGATTTCGAATGGCAATAAATATATAGTTTAAGTAAAGAGACGGTGCAATGGCAGTTTGTATATATATATGAATATGAATATGCGGTTGGGATACTCCTTCACCATCGTTACTCACTCCCGTCCGTCAACACATGCCATTTAAATAAAATATTAAATAATTAAATAATTAAATTAAATAAATATCCACCTGCCATCCACATCCTCATTGGCCCGTGCCCAACTCACGAAGCGCACCTGCCTCTAGCTACCTCTTACTTTTTACCGTTTTCTTTTTCTATTTCTTTCTCTTGTTCTTGTTATTTTTTTTATCCGCCCTGGTGGATACTTGGATACTCGTATATATGAGCAAAATATCTTGGATTGAAAGGAATTATTCATGTATGTAAAATGTAGTTGGACTTTGGATTCTTTTCGAAGGTTGGCGATATCCGGGTGTCCCAAAAGGGAAATGGCGCCCTCTAAGCGAGGTCATCGTGGTTGTCAAGTCACTAGGTAAAATATTTACATTTTTGTATAAATTGATATTCGCGACTTTGGGATTCTGTAGATTCGGCACAAAGAATGGATAAACACTTCGGACACACAGAAATTAAATCGACCTTTTTTCGTTTCGACATAGAAAAGCCACGGGGTCGTGGCGTCGACGTTTAACATTTTGACTTGCTCTTTTTTTCACGAGTGAATATAGACAAACTTTACTCATGTACATACAAGAAACTCACAGTGTGCCCGTCCAAGCTCACGTGTCAATGTGTATCTGGGTCGAGACATCTCGACCACCCGTTAAATAAATACCAAAACGCAAAACACAAAACGCCCGCAAAACAAAACAAACACCATCCATCCCTGGCACTCGGCTTTATTTACATATATTTTATTTGGATTCAAGAACAGAGAAAAATCCAACATTGTTCAGAAGATCCTATCATCTTTAGTCTTTCTTCGGAACTTAGCTGTTCCGGGAGATTCTTTGGGCGGGCGGCCCGTGGAGGCGGATGCCTGAGATCCTATTGATACAAAAGGCAATCGGGGTAATTCTGCGATTTCTGGTTGGTCTTGCTGGAAGCAAGGTGTAAGATGTAAGCTGTAAGCGAGGTGTCAATTGGCAAATGGTTGTGGTTGTTGGCATTGGCATAGGCAGGCTTGATGGGTTGCGGGGGGCTCCAATCTTGGCTTGCGTTCTTTGCTTTTTTTTTTCTTTTCTGGGTGATTTGCATTTGCAGATTGATAGATGACGAATGTGAATTTCTAATGCTGGTTTTGACATCTTCACATCCACAAAATTTAACTCTGGTCGAAAGGTCGATATCTTCCAAATTCAATAATCGTCGCCGTCGCCTCCCCTTTACCAAGCCATCCCTTTGCCCCTTTCAACTCAGGGTTACCTCCCATCCATTTAACCCTATACCATTGGAACTTGCCTCTTCCGACGACTGTCACATGGAAATAAGAAGGGAAACGTTGTGTAAGATATTTGCAGAAAGCTTCCGGATAACCTTCCAGTGTTACAGAGTGGGGGATGATCGGTTTGGATGGGTGTTGAGGAGATGTGGTAGTGAGACTCGTGACTACATGGTTATACAGGAGTCATCTAGTCGTATTCGGTTATGGACAGAGACATAATCGCATTGCTCTTCACAAGAGAATACCAAGTTTTTATCAGAGGCTAGATGACTTGTCTATTGTCCATCAAGATCCCATCGCATCGGCCAAGATCATCTCCATCTCACACTTTTACCTGAGGCATCTATAAACCTGTACAAAGTCGCCATTTCACGATCTTTTCTGTGCTCCTTGAAACAACTTCCTTTTCTAGATGGATAATTGACGAGAGAAGGGTGCGGATTCTAACAACTGACAATCAAGACCCTGAGTCATATTAACCCTAATAATGCATCAACCACCATCAGCCTCATAGGACTAACCGATCACAAAATCAACCATGATTCACAATTATATGTCATTAGTTTCATTTCTATATACCAGGTATCCAATGCAATTCTTCCCTCTCATCTAAATAACCCGCTTCTCCAACAGCGTCCTCCCCCGCGGCTGTCCCTCTACAAACTCCCCACCCTGCGCCCCATACCGATACACACACCCGCCCCTCACCCACGTCTCCTTCACCCTCCCCGTAAACTCCCGTCCCTCCCACGGCGAACACTTATTCTTCCACTTCATATCCTCTACTTGCAATGTCCACACATCCCCATCATCCAACACACAAAAGTCCGCGTCCATCCCCGCCTTCAGTGCCCCCTTGGACCCCTGGAGTCCCACCTGCTCCGCCGTTGCCACGGCGCAGTACCGGATGACATCGATGATGGTTAGCGGTGATTTCTTTTCCTTAATTGATGTTAACAAGATCGGCAGGCCCAGACCCACCGACGAGATGCCACCCCACGCTGCGAAGAAGTCGCCGCGCCCGGATGACTTGGTGGCCATAGCCAGTTCCTTGACGGTATCTTTGGGGGCTCTGACGTCCACTGCGGAATCCGAGTGCTTCATCTCCGGCACCACAAGGTTGTGGACTTTGCTGGACATTTCAATGTGCTCCGGTAACAACTTCAGCTCGGGCGTGCACGGTGAATGATCTGAGACAATCGTCTTCAAGACGGAATCCTCCCGGGCAAGTTCCTCCCACAGGCCGTCCTGGTTCTTGCCTTCTCTAATCGGCGGGCAGCACTTGTGACGGGTGTCACCGTCGGGGATCGCCTCCGACTTGAGGCCGAGGTAGTGGAAGCAGGTCTCGGCGGTGATGTTGATGCCCTGTTCTCTCGCCGAGCGGAGGAAGGGAAGGACCTCGGTGGCGGAGACGTGGACGATGTGGAGTGGCAGCTGTGGTGTCTTGGCCGCCAAAGAGATAACCTCGGCAACTGCATACGTCTCAAACGCCGGCGGCCGTGACTCAAGGAAAGTATTGTAAGTACGAAGAGGCCCGTGGGGGGCCAACGGGGGATCCGAATGAAGGATGGTATCACCAACCGAGTCGGAAATCGGCGGAATCATCTCGGCATGGAACATGAGCGTCGTCTTGCAATCTTTGAGGGCATCCATAGCCAGTTTGATATCCGCACTGCACACCGCCGGGAACTCGTCGACGCCCGATTCAATCAGGAACCCCTTGAACCCGCGGACTCCAGCATCGACCAATGGCTTCAAGTGTTCCGCGTTCCCGGGGACGACACCGCCGTAGAAGCCAACGTCAACCCACAACTGGCCCTCGGCCGCCTCCAATTTCCGTTCTAGGTTCGCAACCGTTGTCGTTGGCGGGATCGAGTTGAGTGGCATGTCAATGACCGTCGTAACACCTCCGGACGCCGCCGCTCTCGTACCAGTATAGAATCCCTCCCACTCGGCACGCCCGGGGTCATTAAGGTGTACATGGGCATCGACGAGGCCGGGGAGGAGAAGGTGCGGAGAATAATCGGTGTACGGGGCGTCGGGGGAGAAGTCAGAAGGGGGGAGCACAGAGGGTGTGACTGTGAGAATCTTGCCAGTGGACGGTGATATGGTCAAGGTGGCGGGGGTCAGGGTGAGAGTGCCGTCAGAGAGGGTGACGACGGCGCGGGAAGAAGCTATGACGTGGATAGGGGAAGCCATGAGAGTAAATATCAAAGCTCGAGTGAATATAGATACGTAACGATGTTTGTCTGTAGAAAGATAATAGAATAGAAAAAAGAATGCATCAAGATGGCAAAATGATATTAACAATTGCAGATAAAGATAAGAACGCCCTGGATGTTAAGGAAAGGCAGATAAGTACTTCTTCTCTTGCACCAAAACAAGGGGAAAAAATGAACAAAAAATCAGAAACAACCAAACAAGAAAAACGTCCCATCCGTTTACTATATTTATGTATGTATGTTTCCTCTCCCACATTCTTAAGATACACATATACATGATAAAATTCATAATATATGAATAAATCCCTGAGTTCCCATTCATTCCTTTCCTCTGCTCCTACATATTCCACCGTTCTTATATTTGTTAGCCTTAATAGAGAAAAAAAAGGACGCCAGGTCTGTCCAAGTCTAAAAGAGTAACACTAGTCATTTTTAGCTTCGGGAGACCCCGGGCCAGATGAAATATTTCTTTGTTTGCTTTGTTGAACAATAATCTTTGTTTTCGGAGGGGGGTGTGGTGCTGTCTGTCTGTGTCGATATATGTATGAGACATATGTGTGTTGGCGATGCAAAGCGATGGATAGAATCTAGGGGCTCCGGTTCGAGGTTTGGTCACAGGTTAGTCGTATCACCGTTAGCTGCTGCTGCTGCTTGTTGTTGATTTTCATGTATAGATAAGGATCGCAACATCCACACCTCACCCCATCCATCCCATCCCATCCGTCCGTCTCTTTCCCTTTTCTCTTACCCTTCACTCCTACCAAACACCCACCTAAAAGTCACCAACCATCTTCCATTCTCCCCATTCCCTTATAATCTTTCCCCAAACACACTGGCGTCACCGTCCCTGACTAACCAACTAATCACATCCCATCAAACCCTTCATTTCCCTTCTAGCCAACACCATGTCACATGGTGTGAAGATTGTAGGGTTATGCAATGTAGGGTTAGGTGTGGATATTTCTATACATCAATACATTAGTTCCTTCCCAGAGAGAGCTGGAAAGAACAGAAGGGTAAAGGGAAAAAGAATTGGAGAAATAGGATTGAATAGAACTTAGAAACCTAAGCAAATTATATCATTCACACATGTCATACATAAAATCCAGAAAAAAAAACTTCAGCCACTGCCTAATTACCACTATTACCCAAATAAGACCCTTCAGCCGCCTCCGACGCTAGAAAACCATCCAGCCAATCAGCGCCCTTCTGACTCGACCCACCTACCCGCTGCTTCTCATTGGCTAGTCAATGACCGCCTTTTCCAAATTCGGTTATGAGGATATGATATGTAAATACTTGGAATGAATATTACCCAGAAGTATTCTGGGACCACCTACCACCAACATACTTACAATACATAGATATATTGCAAACCAAGATATCACAATGTTTATCTTGCAAAACGCTGTAAATGACACGTAAATCCATCATAACAAATATTGAATCTTTTTGAGAATGTAAAGCACAGGATATCTGCTTCCCTCACCGCTCAGTTATGAGACCCATAAATGCATCCACTCATACATTTTGATCGAGTAACACAATCTATATTTTATCGAGTAATAAACTACCTCGCAGAACCTCTCTTATCGTCCTTTTATTGCATCTCCCCTGACAACTTTTTTTGAGAATTTTTCTTCTGCCTATCTTTGAAGTGCCACAGCCAGCCCCTACTATCTCACCAAGCCGATGTTGTCCGTTGGTCATTGAACAAATAAAGCATAAGAACATTTACAGCACACATTCACACCCAGAAGAGAGAATAAACGAGTTTCAAAAAAAAAGAGTATCCGTGTTAACCCCTAAACTAGTAATACAAATTTCCGGGGATCCGAAGCACCGGTCCCTGATGCAAAAACATTATTAAACAGTCCGAAACTTCTGCCCACATTCCATCAAGGAACGAAAGAAAAACAAGAAGTTCACAGTGAACCAGTTCCTGAGCGACCAAACATCAAAACAAGAAAACAAAACACCCCCAAACTTTTCTTGAACACAAAAACAAAGTTCCAGACTCGTTCCCAAAGGTCATGTACTAGAGCTTCACCCACACCAAGTAAATCCAAGACCTCGTCCATAACCAACGTACATGCACAAACACTGCCGATAGCATGACACTTCGTATGTGTTGCCAATTACGCCAGTCTCGTGTACGTCGTGGACTACACATGAGTCAACAACCGACATATTTCAACGTGGTTATCGCAGACCTCCAAATCTCTCCCAGATTCAAGAAGGGGCAAAGGCCGTCCCTATCTATAATGCCGAAGAGATAACTAAAGGAAAAAGGAAATATAAATAAAAGCACAGAAACAAAAACAAAAGTAAATCATGACCAGAATATAGATGCCTGAAATGCAACAAAGAAGACAAAGAAGACGCAAATCAATGACGGGCCTTAGAGCCAGAACGAGAAATCTCATCCCCTGTCCACAGCTTGAGGCAAGATAAAAATACAATGAAAAAAAAAAAAACACAACCCAAAGATGCTCTGACAAGGTGTTTTCTCCAGAGCAAAAGTCGTATCGAGCGTGAGCCATCAAGACCAGAGAGTAGTTGTCACATCATCAAACATATTGTTGGATCATTAACGAGGATAGCTTCTAGAACTCCAAAAGCGATATAGGTCTTCAAATGAGAGCTCGAAAGACGCACGGCGGTTAGTGCTTGCGACTAATTACCTTGGCAGCAGAGTCGAGAAGACTTTGCTTGGCTTCAGTATCAGGGAAGTGAACAATCGCAGCAATCGCTTTGTCGTGGTACTCCTGCGCAAGGGCGCGAGTCTTCTCGATACCGTCACTCTCCATAACAAGCTTCCGGGCCTACACGCATCACATATTAGTGATCCACTCATAAAGCTACAAGACATGGGGTATATAAACTTACACGAGCGACATCGCCCTCTTGGGAGAACTTACGACCAACCAAAGTGCCAAGCTCCGGGATCTTCTCCCACGCAAAGATGAGGGGAGCGGTGGCAAGCCCAAGCTCCAGATCCGCACCGGCAGGCTTACCGAGTTGGGCCTCATTCTGGGTGTAATCCAGAAGATCATCAATAAGCTGGAAAGCAAGACCCAAATTCTTACCATACCTGTAAGCGCCCTCGATGGTCTCGGTGCTGCCACAGCCCAGAATAGCAGTGGCACGACAAGACACGGCAATGAGTGAGGCAGTCTTCAGGTAGGTCTTTTGGAGGTAATAGGAAAGGGTTTTTTCGGTCCAAACAGGGTTCTTTTCGTCCTGCGCTGTGTTCTTCAGTTGCATGAACTCACCCTCAACAAGGTTTGCTATGATTGTGGAGAGCAGCTCAGTGACTTCAGCATTGCGAAGACGGGCAAGGGCGACCGAGGCACGCCCCAGAAGGAAATCGCCGGCAAGGACAGCCATTTTGTTACCAAAAACGAGGTTGGCAGAAGGCTTACCACGGCGGGACTGGGCGTCATCGATGACATCATCGTGAAGAAGGGACGCCGTATGGAGAAGCTCCGTGATCTCAGCGAGACGGCGCTGAGCAGGCATAATGTCAGCGTCCTGCTCGGAGGGTTGATCAGGAAGGAAGCTCATCAACGGCGTCTCAGTGAGACCCTCCATAAGAATCTCACGAGGTGTGATGGTCGAATCAATATCGTGGATCTGCGGAGGGACATTTGACTTCGGGCAAGCAGCAACAGCTCGAGACATGAGCAGAACGATCATGGGACGCATGTGCTTGCCACGAGACTGGGTGTAGTACTTGACAACCCGGTCAAGAGAGGGATGGCCGGTACCAAGAAGCTTGCGGATGTTGCCGGTCAAACTCCGCATCTCCTTCGACACTAGACGCAGCGGGTCGACGGACAAGTTGTTAACAATAGCAGCCGACTTCACAGCATTGGACACAGTCTTAGTAGCAACGTTGATAGCAGCTGCAATGGCTGAGGACTGGTCCGGAGTCGAGTGGAAGGACTGGGCATTCTGCAATTGGTAGTTGATGCTGGGGTTCAACAAATGACGCCCAACCATTTGGCGAGAGGCCAATGCGGGAGAGGCTAAGGAGACGAGACAACCCAAAGCATTGGTGGTCCTCTGGAGAGGCCGGGTAAAGGCCGCAGTCGGGTTTGGGCGAGGCATGATGGGTGGTGGTTGCGCAGAACAGCGACGAGGAAAAATTGGCGATTGCAGCGGAGTAGAGGGGTCTCAGACAAGGGAAAAAAAATCCAAGGGCTAATTGGCAGCAGAATTTACTTGGAGAAGCAAAGCTGCTGTTATCAGGATTAGGTTTTTGGCCTAGATTGGATGCGGATTCCGTTGTCTGATTCAGCGAATGTTTACTGGACCAATGGGCAAGAAAGCCAAGAAAAGAAAAAAAGAAAATAGGTATTGGAACTAATGAGACAGATCCAATTGAAAAGAGGTTGATGATTAGAGGCTCTGGAAAACTAAATAACGGAAACCCTCTAAGGGAGGGAGGACAGAGCTGGTGGGAAGCAGTGATGCTAATGGTAGAGGACCAGATAGCAAGACAATCTAACACTGGCTCTTGATGATAGTTAAAGAGGGAATGGAGAACGTGTGAGAAAAGGAAAAAAGAAAAGAGTTGTCGACTACGAGAGGGCGAGAAATGTAAGGGATTAACAATGCTCAACATGAACAAGCAACTGCAGTTGCGAAACTTTTTTTTTTTTTGCGTGCGTTCTTTCTATCTGCGATGGTCCCCAAGCGACTGTAATGGAAATCCAAATTACAAGTGCCCATAAAACCGGAAGGAGCCCACGCACTCTTAGTAAATGGTTCACTTCCAGGCTTACCGGAACTGCGGATTTCGGTGGTTGGCAGCATGTGAAGCAAGAGTTTGTGGCTGCTGTTCATTCTAATTGGCCAATTGCAAGTACGCCGTGGTGGGGCACATAAAGGGCTTTAGTTATGTAAATTCTGGTTAGGGTTACTTCCACCGTTTGTATTTCGGGGCACGTAACTTATACATCCTAGATGTGGATTGACATCAACTTTGGCAATTCGTGAACTCATCAAAAAACATCGACAATCATGGTTCTCTTAACGATCACACCGGTTATAGCTGAGGCTCTGAAGGTTTGGTCTCATCAATTACTAGACACTGACGGCGCAAATGGCAATTGTGACAGTTTGCCGTCTCATCAGGAGGCACAAGCGGGAAAACCTATCTCACATCAACAAATCCTACGATTATGGCAAGAACTGAGAAGCAATGGATTTACCAAATATACACTTGAGAATCTCCTGCAGGGCTCGCAAGTCTACATTCTGCCGCCTCCACCCAAACCGGAGCCTGTATGTGCTACTTGTCATCTTCACGACACATTTTCTAACATTTGCCAGACACCCGAATACAAAGCTTTGATGGCTCGTCTCCGAGAGGAAGAAGAGCAGAAGAAATATCAACGCATGATGAACCCTCCGAAGATGGGGACCTTTTCGCAGGGATTCCCCAATGTTGCCCAATTCGCCGAAGCCAACCGAGCGCGAGCAGAAGATATCGGCAACGACGAGGAAGCTACCTACGAAGAAATTCGGAGGCAGCTCATGTTAATCTTCAACTTCCTCGTCAGCATTGCAGGTGTTGGGGCAACTTTGTGGGTTGTGGCCCAATGGTGGAGCATACCGGCTCGTCTTGCTCTTTCCATGGGAGGGGCACTTGTGGTGGGTATCGCAGAAGTGGCAGTCTACTCCGCTTTTGTGTGGCGTGTAGATACGGACGATAAGAAATTTAAGAAGTCACAAGAGAAACTCAAGGAAGTACGGGCAGTCACTCAAACATGGATTGTAGATAAGGACGGGGTTCGGGAAGGTGGTGACACGGAGTTGGAAAAAATACCGGAAGCGCCTCGGGTGGTTGAACATAATCAAAATAGAGGACTACACCATCGTATAATAACGGCAAAGTAGATTAATATTGGCTGGATATGATGTTTTTTTGCGATAGGCATCATGTAATACAGATATCCTGTAATATTTTCTGCTGCCGCGATATTCAATTAAAACCACGTGACCCCGCGATTTGAGTTTAATGGGACTTGTCGCGTAGATCGCGAAAGTGGGGCACGCGACAGCCAGTATCTATGACGCTTTGGCGTAATGCCCTTGACACATGTGATTACAGACAACTTTTTTTTTCTGGGTTGCCATGAATCTAACTTCGACTACTCACATTGGGATTTTTGACCATATCGAACCGCATACTTTCATTTTGCACTTTCACTTATAGTTTTGTACTTCCAAAATCAGCATACAAAATATGACCACTGCATCATCGGAGGCTGCGTAAGTTCTTTCTGCATACAACCCATCAACCCCTCCGATTAGATCATAGAAACTGACCACGATCAAAATATTTCCAGCCCCTTCGATAACCTCTCTAGACAAAAAGCAAGAGCGTACGTATACTAACAAAATATACTTGCCTGTTGTAACTTAGCTAGCTGACTGTCTTAACAGTCGCCCTGTTCGCACCTACAGCAAACGCTCAGCTCCAGACGCCTTCAACGACCAAAGTCTAAAAAGACAACGGTCATCACCACCACCTACACCATTTACGCCAACTACTGAACCCGATATCGAATCCTTGCCGTCTCTGCCTCCATCACGAGCTTCAACACCCGGTCTCCCCGTCCTCCCGAAACTATCACCACCTAAGAAACCCGCCAAAGGCACCATCCTCAACTTTTTCAAACCTGTCCAACACCCTTCTCCACCGGTCCGATCAGACGCAGTAGTTACCTCGCCACAATACGATGATCTTTCCTCCGACTCTCTTTCTGATCTAGACGATGACTTTTCCGACGACGAAGAAAATCCGGCGGAAAGTGAATCTGTGGGCCCTATCGACCCACTAAGGTCTTTACCACCTGCACCGCGGTTTAAAAAAGATCGTGTGCGCCCCGTGAGGCGGTTGCGGCTGAAACCTGTGGCCATTGATTCGGTGGGGTCGGGAAGTGCGGCCACCACTCCGGAGGCGGAGGTCGAGCAGACTGGGGTTAAAAAGGGGACGAAGAAGAAGTTTGGCGCGAATGGAGCAGTGCCAGTGCAAACGACGTTGAATTTGTCAAACAAGCCCGCATTTGATGAATGTAAGGTATGTGGGGCTTTGTATAACCCTCTGCACCCACCGGATGTGAAGTTTCACAACAAGATTCACGCAGCGGCGTTGAGAGCAAGAAAGAAAAGAAAGGAGAACAAGGCCCAGAAAGAAGAGGATGAATAACGAAGGGTGTTCATGAGAATTTGGGGCAGATTTTAGCATAGCGTTTGCATTTTTCTGTACATAATTAGATACCCTTATATTCGATTCACAATAGAATAATAATAGACAATATAGCGTATTTATTATCGATGTTTAGAGATAACGACAGTGGGTCTACAATTGATAAGCTGCAGGTGAGATGTCAACCATGCCCTGCGGCCACACCTCGTTTTGTCATACAGGGCATACATCGAGATCCAGATACACTTTGTCGTCAAAAGAATATACTGGAAAGTGGCAATTTGATTGTCATGAAGTGGAACACTAGGTAATGATTTTGGTTTAATTCGGAAATGAAAATGAGAATCCGACCGGAAATGATCTCAAAAGAGAGCAGTCTAGTCATCCTTGGGCGGGGAAAAATAGTGGAGCCGATGGATAAGGAATCCGACTTATATGAGGCCATAATAACCACATCTGGTGACAGTCAGCTGGCTTCGAGGGATGTCTTCATAAAAGCTTCATGCTATTCTTTAATTGTTAAATTGAAATACACTCTTTTCATGACCATCATCTCACTTTTTCCTTGTCATATCTACGCCTAACACTCTTTACCATGCAAGAATCCGTCACCGTCAATGTCCTCGGACCCTTGGACGTATCCTCCTATTCCCTCACTCTCACCCGCGAATCACAGCCCTCCATCCCCCCCTTCTTCCACGATGCCATGTCCATCCGCAATACTGTCTTTGTCCAAGAGCAAAAAGTCCCCGCAGAGAACGAGTTCGATGCTGATGATTCTCGCAGCGTCCACTTTATTGCCTACCTCAACACACCCACCAGCCGCATTCCTATTGGCGTGATGCGCATTGTTCCATTCCCTCATTCTCCTCATCCGCTTCCTGGAGTTACGTATTGGAATGGGGTTCCGGCGGACGTGTCGCCGGAGATCAAGGAGGCGGCTAGCAAGAAGGTTTTCGAGGATAGGGAGACATCAATATGTGATGGAAAGGAACCGTATGTTAAGATTGGGCGGATGGCAGTCTTGAAGAAGTATAGAGGGCGTAAAATTGGGTGGATTCTGATGCAAAAAGCGATGGAGTGGCTGAAGGAGAACCCGGGAGCTTTCGATGCGTTCTTACCAGAAGCGAAGCAGGGCGAGGAGAAGAAGAAATTCAAGGGACTGGTGTGTGTTCATGCACAAGTTCAGGCCCAGAAGTCATGGAATAGATGGGGATTCAAGGTGGACGAGAAGATGGGACAGTGGAATGAGGAGGGAATCGAGCATGTCGGCATGTTCTTGAGGGTTCCATTGAACAACTAAGCATATACTACCCGAGATAATATGTACGAATATATGAGACACGTGATTAATTTTTCACTTAATCAATGGTCACTGCCTCTGGTTGGCACTCTTTGTCCTTGAGACCCAACTTATCGTACCGCTCCTGTAAATGATTTCTGAAAACGCCCCCGTCTGGCTGATGTTGAGCCAGTTCAAGGGCCTTTTCGCACCATGCCTTTGACTCTGCGTCATCCCCAGAGCAGAAATAGTCAATGCCATGATTGAATGCAGAAGAGGCCATCCACTCGATCTCATCGGTTGGTAACTGCACCTTTTTCTGTGACGACGTCAGAATTTGGACTAGGAACACTTTTAGAGCCTGCAGCAACTTACCGATGCTGCATCAACAATAGAATCGACAAAGATGCCAAGGACTTCTTGAGCCAAGTTATCTGCTGATGCAATGACTGCCTGGAATAAGCAACGGAGATATTGACTGAGTTTATCCAACTCGAAAGCTTCCAACTTCCAAATCTCGTTGACGACGAGCTTCAATACTCGATACAGGTCTAAGTTTCCGTTAGTGAGAGTCTATTCATATCCGTTGCAACTTGCTTACCAGCCGCAGGCATATCAACCAGGGATAGGAGATAATCCCCCATCCCCTTCAACATATCTAGCCTTGTCTCTTGACAAAATTCTACTGACTTTGCAACAATAATCGACAAGTCTTCCCACTCCCGCTGTGTACAAGCTGCCTCAAAGTCAAAGACATACAGAACCGCCAACTTCTGGTTCAGATCTGGCCCCACGTCAACCGGATCAAAGGTATCCCGTCTCAGCAGATACTCATCATCATAGGCCTTCACATGTTTGCGTAACGTCAGATATGCCTGTAGCTTTTCTTTGACACAATCCTCACATCGAGCGATGGCCGCCAGGGACGTTGCAATAACAAAATGACAGCAGAGCTTCTTGAGGGCGAGATCTTGAGAATCTTCGAGGGGAATGTCGTCAGGATAGTGACTCATAACGTCGAGACAAACAGTCAAGATTCTCTGAGTAAAGTGTGGATCCCAGACTTTGATGTTCTTTATGCCGGTGTTGTAAGAATTCTGACTAAACCAGTCAAGTTCTTCAATGGGGAACAGTTTGTGGCCTTTGGAATCCACTGGGGACTTGGATACGGCAAACGCAGCTAAGAAGATATGTATGAGTAAACAGAGACTAAAAATCAAACGTGTTATTAACTTACCACTTTCAAAAACTGTGCAGATATCGCTGGCGATGGCCGTTACTAAGGCTTCATCTGCCATTGCTAATTTGCGATACAACAGACGGATTGTACATCTCATAAGACTGGGCACATGGACCTCATTCTCTGGCAATGTCTCATTAATGTTCATCAACACAGTCATTGCCGAGATGGCACCATCAAAGTTTCCAGAGTTCTGTGCATCTAGCACACAAGCATACAGGATATCTCGACCTTCCCTCGAAGTACGGCTCACATTCGCAAGGCAAGACGCCGCTAGTTCCATGTCGCGATTCCTGGTAGCAACTTTAAACATCAAAAACGCGGTCGTTTGCTCTTTCTGGATACTCTCGGGCAGGTCATTATAAATTGATGTTGCCATCTCATAATCCTGTCTTTCTAGAGCGCACATAATCAGCTTTCTGGCCATTGTTAGCAGTCGTCTAAGCGAAGAGTCCTCTCCGGACTTGCCTTGCAATTTTGCCATGATTGGGCGTTCCGGCACTGGTAAAAAGAGGGTGAAGGGCGACTTTGCACCATGATTCAGTATCTGACGTGTGGCCCTTCGTGATAGATCCATCAATCTTCTTCCATAAGATTGACTGCACAGCACAGGCCGTCAAGGTATCCATCGGCTCGCCGAGCATGGCATATACACTCTCTACCGCCTCTAATAGCGGTGGTTTTTGTGGAACCTCTTTCCCCGTTGTATGGTAAAATACTAGAAGTATCAGAGTTTTTGACACCCAGTCTCTTTTGGTGGAGTCAAGCACAATGTCATTTAACATCGACGTAATGATCAAAATAGCTCTGACTGGCTGTCGTTGGTGTAACGTTTTTGTCTCGTGCAGGATAGTTTTAAACTGGCTTTCCGTCAAGTTGGGAATCTGTACAAATCTTGCCAATGCATCCGCAAAGACATCGATGTCGAATGCTTCTGGCTCTACAGACTTAAGTAATTTGATCCTGAGCAGTAATGTTACAGGCGAGTCCCCGATGTCGTTTTCGAGGGTAGAAACCAGTTCATCTGCAGCCTTGCGATAATCAGTGCCACTAGCCATAATATACGCATGTACTAAACCTTGAATAATGGCGAGACGTAGTTCAACGCCGACTCTTGACAAATCACTTAAGGAGTGCATAGTAATGAGATCGTAGGACCGTTTGATCCAGACTACGCTTAGTTTCTTCTCTTTTCTGCGCATTAGTGTCTTTCCGATATCGAACAGGATCTCGGCAAGATGTTCGGCGTAAGCCGGGTCGAGTGATCGAAATGCCGGAATGCATTTCTCAAACATGTGGTTGGCAACGTCAATACGATCCTGCTTAGCACACTACATCTTGTTAGTTCGGGTTAGATGAACCAACTGTGTAAACGTACCAATGATGTGCGCAGAATGAAGTAGTCAGCTTCATATTTTTTGAGCATCAGCACCTGTGGCTCGCTGAGCTCTGTCTTATTTAACCGGTCTGTGTAATCTGTCGTCTCTTTCAAAACCTCCAACGCTCCGTCATAATCAAGCTGGTCTTGCCGAACAGTTAGTTTAATTAGTTCCACAATACCTCACAACAGTTCCTGATCTTACCTAAACATGTTCTTGCTGTGGACAAAGATAACCTGATGACTGACAGTCTCTGTTCATTTTCGACACTCCCTTCAATAGCCTTCCATCTCGTGAATCCCAACAACCCAAACGCAAAAGTCAGAGCTCTTGACACCAGCAAAGTTCTCGGTGAGCCCCGTTCAGGCGTGACATCTGGACCTCGGCGCAACTGTCTGTTACATAAGTTCCATAACTCTGTCGCGATAGTATCAAGTTTGTCAATCTCCTTTGGAGGTATGACAGCCCTCTTGGTAACGAGCTTGGGGATGAGGCTGCTGCGTTTGGATATTTCGGCAGCGAGGGCGGCGATGGCGGGTGGGTCGATAGATGTGGGGAGGAGACGGATCAATCTAGTGACGATATCTAGATTATGTTAGTCTATGTCATCAGTCCCATCATTCATATCAACTAGGCTTACCCTTGACATTCCTTAAACGTTCTTCGACGTCTGGTTTTGGTGGCATGATGGTCACGCGTAGATCTTTGTTAGATTAGCCTAACTGATAGCTTGATTTCTAACAGTCTCGAGTTTTCTACTTCATTTTTTTCACGTTCTACGGATTGTGGGGACTATTAATCGAGATTGGCAGGTGCGAATTCAAAACTTACATCCGAGGCAGGAAGGATCATACTTGCCGGACCTGGTAACTGTTACACGAGATCACTTGTTGGGATTCCCGAACTCAGGCTATTTTGGCCGAGCAAAACCCAAGCAATTTTTTTGACACCATCAGAGAATTACGATATCAGACCTCTCATTATAATACCCAAGTTATTTGGTGATAGTAGTGATAGAATGAATTTCGGAACTTTAGGGTTTATATATAACCCTGACATTATGGTCATAGCTCCTTTGAGCTTGACTTTGGAAGATTAGATGACACTTTGAAACAGACAGTGATACCACGATTAGATAGATGTGGTGTCTTTTCCTCATATTTGCTATAGCTATAAAAATTGGATTGTTTCCTGTTTGAAAAATTCTCGGATCTAATATCAATTACACAGAGCCATCATGCATTATGATGTTGGTCTTGGTTTTGTATAGTTTGAAATCACCAAGTTGTACCTGTCATTAGTGTACTCCCTCATCAGGTATGACGCAAGCCCAAATGCAGAATCGACATTTCTTGTCTTCGTGTCCTTGTAACACAACAACTAATGATGCAAGTATTTCCGACTGCGACACTGACTTGTTATCTTGTGCTCGCTCGCTGGAAACTGTAGCATGATACCAATCCATGGCATCAACATGAAGAATATATAGCTTCCCGCCAAACATCGGCTGACTCAGTATCGATATCTTTGTTGGCGTTGACCATGTCAACAACCATTCCCCGAACAGAAATGTGGATCCACATTTATATAACATCCCTATGGAATTGATCGAGAAAATGTAGTTTTATTCATAATGAAAAAGCAATGTTAATGTTTCTCTTTTCTCCTACTTATTTATTTGATGTTAGCTGGTGGCCCATGACTAGTTGTCTCGGATAGTAGCGATGTTTTTTTAGATAGCAAACATAAAGTAAACACTAGAACATGAGATTCTTTAGCGGTGCTAAACAAGCCCAACTTGAAATTATACATCGCCCGCAAGTTGAACTGAGACGCTTGATCAGCCTTAAGCGAGAATACAACTGTTTATTTGACAATGTAGGATAATGTTGTTTAGTTCGGGGTAGAGCACGGGCGGTCGATGTTACAGAGGAGCCACCTTTACAGCAAATAATTGAGATGTCAGGACGGCTCGGCTAAAGTTAATAAGGGTGAAGGTTGGGATTTGGCACTGGTAAAGGGTCATAAGCAGAGACAGAGTGGTGGGGCTTGGGAAATACTCAAGGCCTGCTAAAAACCACGGCTTCTTGTGTAACACTGCTTTTTAGTGTGATCCTTTTTTTTTTTTTTTTGCTTTTTGGCCAGTACTTTTTGAGGTATTTCCAACATCAAACCCTCAAGTCCTCCATGTATAAAAAACACGATGGCACTATTCTTACGTATAGTATGTAGTGATAATATTTGGAATGATTATGAAACTATGGCAACATTAAAAATTATAAAATTTTCAGGGAGATAAAGGAATTGAGATATAGTATAGACATATTTTTTTTCTATATTTTTCTGACCTCTGGAACAAGATATTCTAGGTCGAAAAAAATGGTATATTTTTGGTATATTTTAGTATATAAATATAATATTTTCATAATTTTCTAATCTTTGAAGGACTATAGTAAATTCAATTGGGTATGAAATGGAAAATAGAGAGGATATTCAAAATCTACAGAAATATATATATATATTGTTATTTTGAAGTTTAGATTTCTGATGACTTAAATAAATTAAAATTATAAATTTATTATATAAAAGTTTTTTTTCTCACACTTGTATTAATATTCACTTCTAAAAATCACTACCATAAGGGTCCACACCATAAATTTACTAAGAATCTCTACTATTATAATCTAGTACTGAAAATATACTATTTTTTCGACCTAGAATATCTTGTTCCAGAGGTCAGAAAAATATAGAAAAAAAATATGTCTATACTATATCTCAATTCCTTTATCTCCCTGAAAATTTTATAATTTTTAATGTTGCCATAGTTTCATAATCATTCCAAATATTATCACTACATACTATACGTAAGAATAGTGCCATCGTGTTTTTTATACATGGAGGACTTGAGGGTTTGATGTTGGAAATACCTCAAAAAGTACTGGCCAAAAAGCAAAAAAAAAAAAAAAAGGATCACACTAAAAAGCAGTGTTACACAAGAAGCCGTGGTTTTTAGCAGGCCTTGAATATTCTGGGGAATATCATCTGACAAATCCTGAGAGCGAATGTAATCATTGCCAGACTGTTGATTTGCAGTAGATGACAATATACAGCTACACATCAAATAATTCAATATTGAAGAACACAGCCATTTGGCTGCTTTTGTCTCAACTCGCCATTTTGCCACTAGGAATTATAAATGGATACTAACAATGCGCTGCCCTGATGAGTAAGCAACCCTTGGCGTGATATCCGGTGCCTGACTAGAAAAGTTTTCGAACATCTAGCTTACGCCAAGACAGCGGTATTCAACCTGACAGAAAGAATAGAAATTTGGTTGTCCGGATATTTGTTTATAAATATTTATTTGTAGCAAGATGAATTTCTATACAGCATCACCATGGTACACCATATGAGTATTTTACTAAATAAATACATCATGTAGGGTCCAACTTGGTTGGATACTTGCTGTGGCTGTGTTAAATGTGTGGATACTTCAATTTCCCTATAGGCTTTACTGTAACTCCAGCCCTTTGACGGCACCTCACATAATTCATGATTTTGTAAGTGTATAAGTGCGATCGCCAATATGTTAACACAGTGTTAAAAGGATATTGTAAACAACAAAACCAAAACCAGTTGCGGGTATATAGGCCATTGAGTGTGCGAATTTTGAAGTTTATTTGATCAGAATATATTATCGTCAATAGTATTCACCATTTATGATTGAACTATTCTTTTGACTACAATGAGTTCCCAAACTCAATTTTTGGGCCATAGAATGATACCATCAGATTAGAGGCGGGATAAAGGTGGGTAGACATCCCATATAATGGTCGATCAATGCACCGTCTACGCTGAACCCCTATTCCTGCTGGCGCTACTTTTGTTCTTGCAGAAGCCACGCAGCTCGCTGCAAACCAACCGGCATTTGATTTCTGCCGCATTTTTTACGATAATTGACATTTGTTTTGTTGATTTGTTCGATTGACGCTCCAACCTAACAAGCGACCAAACTTCAAGATTATATTCAACGTCATGGACAGCAAATACCAGACCCAGACGTATGGTCTTTCCTCAAGTGAATTGTGTATATATGGAAAAGCCCTTGCTCCTTCCCCGGTCCAGAAATCCTTCTACTCCACTGAGCTAAATTGACATCTCGTTCACTGTCTCCCTGCCTTTCCTCCGGAGAAGACCCTCACTCTAAGCTCGGATGCACAACGTGTGTGTGCGTGTGTGTGTGTGTGCGTGTGTGTGTGTGTGCGTGTGTGTGTGTGTGTGTCTCCTTTTCCCTGGGCCTCCTCCTGATGTTCTTTCGGTCACTGGATTGTTCTGCTGCTTATTTTGGGGACGGAGTGTCTATGCTTCTAACCATTTGTCTGGAGTGTGCTTGTTCAATCAACATCTGATGTAGCAGTTTCCATTGTAGAGAATATCTTGTCACTAAATAGGTAATTACTTTGGGTTTGTGTAGGAAGTGGTAGTTGCTCCCATAGATACAGGTTTTGTAGATCTTCTTTTCCCCTTGTGATTGAAGTCCGTCTGGTCAACTTTCTTCCTTTTTAAATCAGCTTGAACCAGTATCCTTATCCAATTGTTGTCTTTATCATACTGTATTGTACCACTTTTTTTTTGGCGTGGAAAGCTTATGATTTGTCGTTATACTGTCTAATCTATCAGGGGTTCTGAACGACATTCTTTTTTAGCTCGTCTCATCGTTGCGCTGTTTGGTGGCTTTGCTACAAGATCGCCTGGAATGAACCACCATAGTTGATCAATTATTACTTCCACGACACAGGCCCAGCGACATCATATATAGCCTATAATCTATAATTATTTGCATTTGGAACACTTTCTAAAGAAATTACAGCCAGCCATCTTACTGGTAACATCACTTCGACCCGGGCATAACTCAATAGCGATACTCGTGTGCATTTTCAACTGCCCGTCCACCGACTTCCCTTCCGCTTATCCTATCGAGTAGCATCACGGATTTGTGTACCATAAGGGAACACTCTACACATTACCGCACTTGAGTATCACAAGAATTGTGCGAGGCTTCTCTACTGTGAAATAAGATAGAAGTTATCTGGTAGGTTTCCATCCTGCTCCAGTATCATAAACAAGCTCGAGAAGCCCAGTCACAGGTTGCTGTATAATTCATGTGTCCTTTGTGATATGTTTGACCTGTCACTGGCCAGTGACAATGTGGTCGCAGTTGATGATTGAGAAATATTCCCACTATTCTGCAATGTACATGCACCTGTCACTTGCACGGCATCTTGGCTAGACTGGGCCATTTGTGTACCCGACAACATGACTTACACATGCCAGTACTAATTCGATAGTCCGACCTTACTGACATCTTGTTTAAGCTGCCGGTCGGCACCAGTATCCGGGATTTGACTCAGGGGCCGCCCGCCATCGTTCCTCGAACCCCCCGCCTTTTCCCCACAATCGTCTTAGCGATTACGATCGAAGCGACTCGCATGTGGTGATCTACTTTTGACCACCGTCATATATCATCGCATATCACATAAATATCCGGGAAATGCTCAAGAAGCTTGGCTATTCCGTCACGCGACGACCACAATTCGTCATGAGGTTCTTGTTCCGGTACATGGTGGCTGCCGCCAGTATTGTCTTGATGTTCAAGTACCTCTTGTATGTCCCTCAACTTACCGACGACGGCGTAACCTCTGTTCATAGCCCGACAACACCCGAATCTGAAAGTGCCGCTAAGATCACCGTTCCCCTTGGTCCCAATGAAAAGCATCCGATCGACCGTTTGGTCCACCAGGCCAACAGGAAGTTTGATGACATCCTCATGACCCAAACCGAGACCCTCGAGGAGGCAGCGGCCGCGTACCGTAAGCGCCGTGGTCGTCATCCGCCTCCTGGTTTTGACAAGTGGTATGAATTCGCCACTAGCAAGAATGCGATCATAGTTGAAAAGTTCTTTGACCAAATCTACCGTGATCTCGAGCCTTTCTGGGGCATGCCCGCTGCTCAACTTCGCAAGGACGCCGATGACTACGAAATGCGCATCTCTATTCGTGACCACAAGGCGTCAAGTACTAGCGATTGGTTTTGGACTCAGATTTGGCTCAATCTGACCAGCGCCATTGAGCACCTGCTGCCTGATATGGATATTGCCCTCAATTCTATGGATGAACCTCGGCTTGTGGTCCCCGCGGAGAATATTGATGCGTACATGCAAAAGGCCGGACCTACTCGCAAGATAGCCGATCCCGAGGAGGTCATTACTTCCTACAAGTCTCTGCCTCCGCCGCGTGATGGTGACAATCCGCCGATGGAATGGGAAACTCATGGTAAACACTAAATCGTCATAAACAGCATCAATATCACGGCTAACATCAATCTCTACCAGGTCCTTTCTGGGACATTGCTCGTCGTGGCTGCCCCCAGAACAGTCTTGCTCGCAACAATGTGACTCCCCTCGCTCCGTTTGAGCCTGTTAAGATCTCGACTCACTACGCCAAGCCCCATACCGAGAACGGCTTTGTCTCCAACTACACACTGTCTACCGATTTCTGCCACCAACCCGATCTGCAATATCTCGAGGGTATCTTCATTGAGCCTCTCAGTATTCGTTCTCGCAAGCAGCTCATGCCTTTGTTCGGTGGTTCCAAGTTGATGGTCAACAATGAAATCTTGCTGCCCGCGCCCATGTACTGGAAGGAGGACGACCGTTTCATGGGTGCTGGCGGAGCAAATGTGCCATGGGAGGAAAAGATTGATGCCGTGTCATGGAGAGGCGTCGCTACGGGCGGTCGCACGCACAACAACTCTTGGCAAGGCTTCCAGCGTCACCGGTTTGTCTCCATGAACAACATTACCTCTATTGCCGCAGCTGAGCGTGGTGAACGTCAGATGAATTTTGTCTTGCCAGACGCTGAATATGGCCTGGAGACCATGAAGGCTGAGAGGCAAGAGAGCATTAGTAATTGGCTCTCGAGATGGTCGGATGTCGGTTTCATCGACCTTTCTTGCTTCCCCACTGAGCCTAATGGTGCCTGCCATTACCTTGAGCCCTGGTTCCATACCCGCGAGGGCAAGTCTATGGCAGAGCAGTTCAAGTTTAAGTACATGCCCGATATTGATGGAAACTCGTTCTCTGGTCGCTATCTTGGTTTCCTGCGTTCGACCTCTCTGCCTATCAAGTCCACTCTTTGGCGCGAATGGCATGATGACCGTCTCATTGCTTGGAAGCACTTTGTCCCTATGGATAACCGCTTTGGTGACTACTACCCGATCATGGAGTATTTTGTTGGCTCCGGCAACAAGCCTGGTCACGATCACGTCGCCAAGGCTATCGCATTGGATGGACAGGCTTGGGCTAATAAGGTGTTGAGACGAGAGGATATGCAGATCTATGTTGCTAGGTTGCTGCTCGAATATGCTAGAGTAAGCAGTGATGACCGTGAGAGAATGGGCTATGTCCACGATGTCCTGGATTAAGTGGCGTTGGAAGGGTTGATTTGTCTTGATATTTTTTTTTGGAATATGGATTGGATATTGGACGGTGTTATGTTTCGTGTTGATCTACTATATGATTATTTCTAGATTTCTGTATTTGTTGCGCAATGTCTATTACTTTCAGACTGGACTCAAACTCTCCTTGATTCGTGACCCTCATCTGTATACATTATGTAACCCCTCCCTCGTTAATGTCCTCAGCCCCCTCCCCCCTCAACGAATCACCATCAGCCAAATTCCTGCCTCAAATTTCGAAAGAAATTTCTGATGTCTTTTCCCCACAATTCGCCACAGGTCACTACCAGTGAAGCCGGGCCCTCTTACGTACAGCGTCAATCACGCTGGAAGCGGCGGCCGACGGGGCCGCCGGCAGGAAATGTGGGGCTGACGGTCGGGTGGCCGGAGGGGGCTGCTCCACTTGGGGAGGGGGGAAATAAGGTGTTGGGAATTTTTAAAGATTAGGTAGAGAAGGGTGAGCTTTTGATAGAAGAGATTTTTGGAGATTTTTGATATTTGTGTTTTGAGAAATGGGATATGGATGAGTTACGGCGGTGGTGATGATATTTTTTAGGGTTTTGCGGTCGGGTTGTGGCGGGTTTTGTCGGGTTGTGGTGAGTGGTTAGGGTTTTATGAGTTGTGTTGCCCGTCGGGGAGGGATATCGTTTTACGCAACTTTAATGGAATGGGAAGGAGTGATGATGCTGATGCTTTGATGTTAGAGGGATGGGAAGTGTATGCATGATCAATTGATAGTCTTGTGATTGTTTAGCGTGGATGTAACCCGTGAATTTTGTATGGTTGATAGTGATGATGATGGTTGTGGCCTCATGAGGTATTACATTCGGGAGGTGGTGATAAGGGTTGTATAGGGTATTAGAGGGTTAGATATGGTGATGACGTCGGTGCATCTTTGTGTAAGTGGTAGGGAACGATATTTTGAGACGACGGAGAAAGGGGAATTGAGCCAATGTCGGCTGACAAGAAAAGAAAGGGAAAAAAAACATGAGCTGAGGAGACACAAGAGACAGGTTGGTTGGAAAGGGGGCGGGGTTATTGGTTCGCGATATAAAGGCGGTGATAAACGACATCATTTGTCAGGGTATCACAGTTGGAGATACGCAGCAAGAGTCTGAATGCAATTATCGACAATCTCTTATCAATAACACATCTCAAAAATTGAGGGTCGACGGATATTGCAGCAGTTAGCAGGCGCGCAATGTTGATATGATGCATCATCCTAGCCGACAGCCCCGTGACAACACTTCTGTCTTTCCCCCATCCAAAATCACCACGTCCACGTTCAATTTCATATGTTCGGCCCTCGCCTTGGCGCAAGATAGATAAGCCTCGTCCCTCAACCAAAGGGCCTCTGATATCTCCACCACCCATTCCACAAAGTATAGGTATTGGAGTGGACCCCAAATAAATATATCCGAACTTTTTTTTTCTTTTCGCAAACGCTAGTGAGAGAGAAGAGTCGGCACTAAGCCTCTAAAGTTGAAAGGGCCGTGGAGCGTGCATTATTCTATTCTGGAAGACTCGGAATGCCGGGCGGAGAATGCAAGGGGGAGTCGGGGACTATTGCGCTTAGGGGAATGGAGGAGGGGTAGGTCAGAGGGCTGCAGCTTGGGGATATGGGTGTCAAGTGATGGGTGTTGATGGTTTATTTTCTTTTTGTTATTGAGTAATCTGATGAAGTAAAACATTAGTGATCGGATTTATGTATATCATCCAACCCAGTTCATTCCTGATGCGTCGAAGAGTAGTGGTGGTGGTGGTGGTGGTCGGTGCTGTGACATGCGACAATATTGACGATAGCGGAAACGGAGACTAGAAATGCAAGGCAGTGTAAATTACGTTTCTAGCCAGTGTGAAATTCTGCCCATCGTAGCCCATCGCAGCTGACAGTCTCACCATACCGTTATTGCCCGATTCGGCGCAAGCAGGTGCCAGATTGTCGCATTTTGACACCCGCGGATATTCTGGTGAATTCAGCAATCCTGCAAGCAGGACAAAATGCCGTTGATGCCTGCCCTGGGCCTTCAAGCTATTATGTTACTGCTACCACCCTGGAGATTCTATCTTTACAGTTTGTCAGGAAGAATTCTTAGAAGACGCAGAAAGATAGGATTACCGCAGGCGGCGCTCCACTTTATCTGATGCTGTTGCCGAAGGCATGACTTTGAAGAGAGGTTTGATGTCTTGGCTGGACGTTGTGTAAGCAAGCAAGACAATGTAAAGATTTAGGCGAGGTTCACAAAATATTGTGGGTATGCTTGGCCCGAGTTCAATGTTCAGACGGCCATCCACCAATATCTTTGATATTTACATATGCAGCAGACCGACTCTCTTTCCCTTTTATGGTGTCGACTGCCACATCGAGACAACTAGATATGTAAATAAGCACATCTGGCCAATGATAAGCCTCTCTTCACACCACTTACAAGAGCCTGTCGATAAATTCTACAATTATCGATCAGCCTCAGTCTCTATTCACCAGGATAGGCAATCGCCTTTCCCAGATAAAACCCTACCAGAACAAAAAAAAGCCCAGATCAATGACGCTTGTAAAGAGAAACTTTTGAACCCTGCCGACGGCCGTTTTGAGCTAGGCCAACCAAAACTCCACGGCACATGGGGAAGGAATAGTATATCCCTTCCCCCAAAAAGGTAAGGGCATGTACAAAAAAAAAAAAAGAAATGAGGCCGTATCGCGGTTGCCGTAAATTCCTATAAAGGTAACGGCCTCCCTCACTTTGTCAGAGCCTTTCGGAATAACGTTTTTCTCTTTTTTCTTCATATTTATCATCATCCAAAGCAATCGTCATCGGCAGACTTAGCTTAGGTTACTACCATCGTTCATCAACAAACAACTTTTCAGTGATTCTTCTATGAAGATCCGCTCAACTTATAATCCTTTCAAACATTTCGTTGTTTACTCATTAAAAAAACAAAACATTCAAAATGCCTGTCAATGGTATCGTCTCCCAGAAGTCCAACAACAAGTTCCTCTCTCGCCCTGAGGAGGTTGGTGTTGTCGCCATGGGCTTTGCTGGTGGTCAGGCAAGCTCTTTGCTAACTTTAACACAAGCTAAAATTTAACTCTTGCTAACCCATAAAACAGGGCAAGTCTGGTGTCGATACTGGCCCCGACGCTCTCTTCAAGGCTGGTCTCCTTGAGGAGCTTACCGAGGATCTTGGCTACAAGATCCATGGTGACAATGCTGTTCGTACCTACGAGCACAAGAACCCTGAGGCCGACGCACCCCACCGTGGCATGAAGAAGCCCCGCTACGTCTCTGACACCACCTCTCAGATCGCTGAGCAGGTCTACGCCCAGGCCAAGGAGGGCCGCATGATCTTGACCGTCGGTGGCGACCACTCTGTCGCTATTGGTACCATTGGTGGTACCGCCAAGGCCATCCGTGAGCGCTTCGACGGCAAGCGTGAGCTCGCCGTCATCTGGGTCGATGCCCACGCTGACATCAACACCCCCGAGACCTCTGACTCTGGCAACATTCACGGCATGCCCGTCGCCTTCCTGACTGGTATTGCTAAGTCTGATGATCCCACCATGTTCGGCTGGATCAAGCCCGAGAACATGCTCTCTACCGCCAAGCTCGTCTACATTGGTCTCCGTGACGTCGATGCTGGTGAGAAGAAGATCCTGGCCGAGCACGGCATCAAGGCCTTCTCAATGTACCACGTCGACAAGTACGGTATCGGCAAGGTCGTCGAGATGGCCCTTTCCCACATTGGCGCTGACACCCCCATTCACCTGTCCTTCGACATTGACGGTCTTGACCCCATCTGGGCTCCCGCTACTGGTACCCCCGTTCGTGGTGGTCTGACTCTGCGTGAGGGTAACTACATCTGCGAGGCTATCCACCAGACAAACAATCTGATTGCCATGGATATTGTTGAGGTCAATCCTACCCTCAAGAAGTCTGACCAGGAGAGTGTTGACACTGTCCGCGCCGCCAAATCTCTGGTCCGTTCTGCTTTTGGTGACTCCCTTCTGTAAGCAGTTTATTTTATGAGTCTGCTTGCTTTGTTGGGGGCTGTGCAATTCTTAGCAACCACACTAAGTTATTTTCTTTTTTGCTTCCATCGGACGTCGGCCTCTCGGCTGACGCTCCGCACTTGCATGACGTCTGTCCTGCTTTCGACCATTCTGCTATGTATTAGAAGAACGAAATAACTGGCGCCCGCCGACACGGTTCCCCTACTACCGGACAGGAACAGGGGAACCTCGGTTTCTTTTATTTTCTCACGGCGACCAAGGAGAAGAGGCAACTCTTTTTTTCCGTTCCACGCTATGCCGAAGCACTTGGACACGTACATCAAAAGGGTTGGGTATAATGATTTTTTTTTATGTAAAGGTTATATTGTTCTTTTTCTTTGGGGATCATCTACATACGGGGGCATTCAACCTCATTTCTTGTTTTTTTGAGCCTTTTCTTACACTGTTTGGCATTTTGGGTACATTTGGAAACGTTTTTTCTTGTCATTGATTTATGGATATCACGATAGTCTTGAAAGAAGATGAATGTTTCATGATAATCTTCTGTGTTTATTTTTTTGTATAAGTGGTTGTCATGTGTCATTGTGGACTTTTTTGTATTATAACAGTCTATATGTCTGGATGGAATAGCAGTATATATGCAGTAAGAAAAAAAAGTATCTAATACACAAAATTTAACAAAATGAAGAAAACACCTAGGTCCTATCATATATTGACATTCAACTCACCTCCCACTCTACCCCGCTAACACCTCACGGAAGATCACTGTGCTTCGTCAACTCACTGTGTGCTTCCGATCCATCATTCCCAAAGTCATCTGAAGCGTTCGCCATCAACGCCATAAACGATGGCTTAAACGGCCACTTATACCACGCTTCAACCAACTCCATAAACAACTCCTCCGTCATACGCCGCCCCGTCGCCGTCAGCAACTCCGTATTATCAATCTCCGGCGGGGACCCCCCGTACCGAAAATCATGCACCTTGTCCGCATACTTCTTCATCCCGTCGCCGCACCCGGGCCACAGCTTGTTGAGGCTCTTGAAAATGTACTTGGATGAGTTGAGTGTGTTGCCGGCGATGAGGTCGAAGAGGATGTTGGAGTAGGGCAGCGGGGAGTCCGGGCGCAGGTATGGGTGCGGATTCTTGGGCTGCATGTCGATGAGGGCGATGGGCACGTTGGGGAAGTTGTCGCCGGGTTTCCAGACGAGCGGCTCGTAGTCTCGGCGGTCCCAGAGGAGGCCAGGCGGATCATGGCGCATTAGGTCGTTCTCGTCGAAAACGAGGCGTGCCGTCGTGACGAAGTTCTTGTGGAATTGGTGCATTTCGGTATTGAGGCGTGCATGTTCGGCGAGGAATTCTTCCTTGGTTATTTTACCCGCAATGTACTTGTCACGTGCTTTCAGGAAGAGGCGCCGATAGACTCTGGCGACAAAGGCCCGGAAGTCGCGGTTTTCGGAGAATTCACTGCCTGCTACTTTGTTCAGCAATGATATAACGGCGTTATTGCGCCTCTTATGATATGAAATAAAAGTGGTGTCTTCGTTTTCGGCGGATTCGGCTTCATCGGACTCATTGAATTCATTAAACTCCTCATCCGCAGTGGGCTCGGAGATATCCTCTTCAGACTCTTCCTGGACTTCTTCGACATTCTTGCGTCTGGATCGCTTCTTTTTAGGTGCTTCAGTCTTCTCGGTGGTTGATTTTTCCATAGGTTCCTCCTCTTCAACCTTCTTGCGCCGCGTCCGTCTCTTTTTAGGAACCTCAACCTCTTCAGCACCGGCTTTTTCTTCTTCTTCTTCTTCTTCAGATACCTTCTTGCATCGTGTCCGCTTCTTCTTAGGAGCTTCCACTTCTTCTGTCGCCAATTCCTCAGCAGCTTCCTCCTCCACTGCCTTTTTCCGTCCGCGACGAGTCTTCTTCGGCGCCTCAACTTCTTCGGTAGCTTCCTCCTTGGAAACCTTTTTGCGTCTAGTCTGCTTCTTTTTGGGGACCTTAACCTTTTCAGCTTCATCCTTGGTCTCGGCATCATCCTCTTTTTTCTTACGTGAGCTAGACTTGTTTGTCTCTGCCGGCTTTTCGGCCTCTGCTTCTTCCGTGTCTGCCAGCTCTTTCAAGGTATCCTTGACCGACTTGGTTTCAGCTGGAAGATTGGTGAGCTTTCGTTTTCCATCGATAATGCCAAAAGGCTGCAAAGTGCTTGCAACTTTTCCGGTTTCATTGTCCGGCAACATGTGGAAGAAGGACAACTCGCGAGCCTTCCGGATATCCTCCGGACTGAAGAAGAAGAAGGGATCAGACTCGGTACGTTTTGGTACACTTTCCATCGGGGGTTTCCCCCCATTTTCCTGTGAGATAGTAGCGTGGTACTCCTCCAGGGCTTTAACGGCCTGGCGCTCCAGCTTTTCATCTTTGGCCTTAGCTGCCCGAGTGTATTTCCGAAGTTTCTGTACAATCTCGCGTTCTCGGTCCGGAGGAATCGTACGCTTAGCGGCCTCCATCTTCTTTTGAACCTTTTCCGCAACCCACAAAAGTGTCTGGTAATCCCGAACGGTTTGTCGGAGCTGGACCGCTTGTCGCAAGCGCTCAGCGTCGGTTTCATCATCGATGCCGACGACTTGGTGCATCCATTCCAAAGCGACTTCGGTGTCAATAGCACCACGGCGGCGAAGATAGACGGTTTTGGGCATAAAGTTCCTCTTGTCATCCTCAGAAACCCAGATGAGCATCCGGACAAGCCCGTATTGTTGGAATAGACTGCGCGTGCGGACTGATGTCATCAGTTGGTGGAGCACCAAAGCGGCGACAGATTCGTGGCTTTGGAATCGGCGTTTCGGATATGTAGAGAGGTTGAGGGTGACAAGGAGAGAGTCATTTCTCGGCACATCGCCAAAACCTGTCAATTTCTTCTGGAGGGGGAATTCCTCATCGAGAGTTTGCTCGAGTTCCTTGAATAGGATGCCATGGCGAGGCAGAGCCTTGACACCGGGCTTGTCGAGAAGATTTTGCAGTTTTGGGCGGTAAAATTCAATGTCGGGCTCCATTAAGATGTGTGAGCGGGGCTTTAAGCGTTTATGGAGCGCAGTGCTCCAAAGGCCCACTCCGGGGTTGATGTCGAGAAGGTCGCATCCCATGTGACGATCAAGAGAGTTACCCAGCAGGTTGATGGACTCATCTGTGCGTCAATAATGACAAGTTAGATGAACGGTGTTAGAGAGATGTGGAGGTTGATTATTCTGGTGACGCACCACAAAGATCTTTGTTAACTACATTGACTCGCCACTTATCTTCTAGCTTGCCGACGTCATCCTTTGATTTCTTGACGGTGGTCCAACGCCCAGATTCCAGAAGCCAGCCACCAGCATCTGTGTTCACGAAGCCCAAGTCGTCGGCTAGAATGCCAGGTTTGGACCTACGTCGAAGCGGAGTCGTGGGATGGATGGCTCGAGCTGTAAGCACCCTGGATAGCCGAGCGGTTACTCTTGGGTGCTTCAAAGTAGCGAGCAACATATCGGTAAAGCAGATGTGAATTTACCTTCAGTGACCGCCGTCCTGCATTTTGCGATCTTCTGTGACGCAACCAGTGATAGCTTTTAGGGCGGTGTAAGATTCTGCCGCATGGCGGACTATGCTACCAATTGAAGTAGGGTTTACTTCTAACCCTAGCTGTATTCTTCATTGGTATGTTATAGACAACTGCCATGTAATGATAGCAGGACACTCACCACTGCGGGATTGGAAATTTGTGAATTTGAATAAAAACTTTGAAATGCTGTTGCTATCAGTTTATGTTAGACTTTTCTATCACTCTAAATTCTTATTGGTGTGAGACTTATGGAAGCAACATCTGACAGGATCGGTACATTAAATAGTTTGTAGACTTATAGCCGTGGTCGTATTCAGTTAAAGTTAAAGAAAATGAATGAGAAGCTGGTTTCGCCGAGCTTGTCGCAGCTTACTTTTGATTTTTATATTGCGAAGAGCTCAGTTAAAATGTCGAATTACCAAGAATCGAACAAACGGTGAGCAAGTTTTCTTACTGTGCAAATTTCCTGTTTAGGACAACAACTTCATTTTGCAATGTTGACAGTGTGGCGCCTGTATGGCTGATTTAAAGATTTCACTGTAGAAATGTTGCAACTTGGAAGGTAGTGATATCATTGACAGTATTCATGTCCCTATGAGTCAAATCTTTGTAACACTTGCACCCAGAGCTCATGAGCATGGCAGCATCTAAAGAATACGTCTTAGTATCCTAAGACTAGTCAAAAGAGTTCGGCCGCCTTTGTGAAAAACCAGGCATAGCTTACATCTCTGTACTCTAGGTCCTGAACTCTACCATATTTCCACAACTTTTCAACCCTTAGTGACTATGAGCTTGCTGTCCCCGAGCAGAATCTTCGATACATCCACATTTATACACCTATGCAGGTGGTGGAAGGGAGGCAGAATTTCAACTGGCTTACACAGACTGTGAAACTTTTACCACAGGCTCTACCCAAGTCAAGAATACTGGCTTTTCGTCTAAATTCACCTACTGTGCCGCCCCATAGTAGCAATTAAGCTTGTGAAGTGGGAGGGAGGGACACCATATTAGATGTTGGCGACCGGTGATGGAATTGTCTTACCATTGCGCCATCGACTTCTGACTTGGCGATCTGGGAAAAGGTGATCTTGCATATAACAATAGAATTGCGGCTACTGTGCCTCTGATTGCAGTATCAGTATGGTCTTATTGCAGATCTGGTGACAATATTGTAGTGTAGAACGATGGCATCTGTTAATTGGCAATAGTATTTTGACTTCACTGAGATGGCAACTGCTTCAAACCTACTATACACAGGTTCCTACCATGTGCACTTCTTTCCTCTAGTGCACCGATGATGACAGGACGGCAGCAACTACGTCACGAGGATAAGACCTGCTGACATAAGCAAAATCAGCCCACCTCTATGAAATAGCCCAAGTGTCTCACATAATCAAAAGCACATTCCAGCTACAAGTCCATGCCACAGCTAGCCTGAAGCCTGAGGATGGATTGATGCTGACTGCAACTCTATCAGGTAAAACACTAAGACCATGTAGCAGTGAGAGAGGAGTTTGATTGCATAGGCTTGTGCTCGAACTTTGGCGGTGGCTAGAATCTGGGTTTGCAGATAAACGACCGATGTAGATTTTACAGTTCGTCCAGAGCCGGATCGGCAGTGAACGAGCAAGCCACAGTGAGAGTTGAGGGATGAGATGAAGATTACAGTTGATCTCAAGAGTATACATTATCCACCAAGTTTGGGGAAATAGGAATACAAACAATAATAATAAAAAAGGGATATTTCCAGACAACTAAAAAGTCCTAAGCGTATAAAACAAAAAGATATCAAAAATAATAAAAAACAATAGAAATGAACAATACCCTCCCAGAGTGCAAAAAACAAGGAAAAAAAAAGATATATCAACAGCTGCCACCCAAGCAAGTGAAAAAACCAGAATAAATTCCACCTGAAGATCAACACAACATGGCCATTGTTGAATATCGAAAAAAAGAGAGGGAAGATAGAACAAAAAAAGAAAAGAGAATTACAAACGTAGTTTGTCGTTAATCGGGAGTGACTTCCTGCACACGGAGTTCGCAAGTTCATGCAGAGATGCCGTCCTTGGGCACTGCTTGGTGGCAGTGCCAGAGGGACTTTGACGCGGAGACCTGTAGAGTTCCTCGAGATGATAATTTTCTTTTTTTTTCTTTTTGTTTTTTGCAAAGAAAAGAAGAAAAAAACAGCAGAAAACAAAGAGATACACCAAGTCAAATGCCCTTAGATCTGCTCCTTGGTACTCTGCTGCTGGTGCGGATGCAATGGCATCGTGCTAACTGACGACGGCAACGACCGCTCCGAGATATTCGTCATCCCGTAAACCTCGGGCGCCTTGGTCTTAGTTGATCCCTTAAACGGCGAGCCAAACGAGGACCGACGCTTGCCACCGTTAGCGTAGGCGCCAGCCGTGTTGCCCATAGAGGAGACGTCGTTCTCAGGGTCGGTGCGGTTGTAGCCATTGGATTTATTATTGGAGGTGTTGACGACTTGCTTGAGGAGGACTCGCATGACAGGGATGGAGGCGGCCATGACAGTCACGGCGGTTTCAGCGACGCCCCAGATGACGAGGTGGGAGCCTTGGTAATTGAAGTCGGCGGAGGCGAGGACGGGGACGTAGGATGCCTTGATGAAAGCAGAGGCGGCGGCGCTGTGAAGGAGCAAGAGTGGTTAGTATATATGTGGACTTTTGATATCAACAGATATTACAGAAAGACACTTACAAGACACCCATGCTCATGGCAACAGCTACACCCAGCTTCTCAGTCGTCTTCATCTGCAGGCCCATGACGATTCTCCAGGGCAGGAAAGCAAGCGTCAAGTCCATGAGCCCTGAAAAGCACGAGCAGGCGATAAAAAAACGCACAATAACCTGGGGATCCCAGCACTTGCCGACAGTCAGCGGCTTCCACGCCTTATACAGTGGGCGGCAGGGGATCCAGAAAAAGAGGGCAGACAGGGCCATGAGGATGTTGACAAAGATGATGATAACCCAGATGATGCGCTTCATGAGCTGGTCGCCGAGGCGGTAGAGGGTGAGGGCGAAGGAGGTTTTAGACCAGGCTTGGCCAGTGATGGCAAAGGTGACGGACATGATGCCGGAGAGGGAGAGGACGTTGGCTTCTTTGGTGTCGATGGCCCAGGCGTGGCGGCCGTAGCCGTGGGCGATGGCGATGGTAGTGAGGATGATGGTGCTAAGCATAGCCAGCTATTATGTGTGGACATGATTGTTAGTTACTTGTCATAGCATTTTTTGTTAGAAGCTCCAGCCTCTGTGAGGTTAAGATGGAGAGATAAGATAAACGTACCCAGGCACCAATAAGGAAGCAGTCATCCCAGTACAAGCCGCGGTGCTTGAGGAATTTACAATAGACACGCAGTAGAAGGAAGATCAGGGAGATGACACCGAGAATCCAGATGGAGACCCGGGTGGAGGGCCCGACGTTGTCATTGTAGCCAGGCTGCGATTGAGGATCGGAAACTGTGACAATGGAGCCGTTCTGGTCACCGGCACCGGGGGCACCGGTGACGCCGCGGGGCAGGATGCCCTGGTTCCAGATTTCGTAGTACATGGACATTTTTTGGTTGCTATAGACTTCTTGTTCTTGTTTCTGTATTTTTTTTTTCTTTTTTGTTTTTGTTGGTCGATTAAAGTCGCCGGACAAGTCCGTCTCGTTGTCGTCGTCGAAAGGCGTGCCTCAAAATGCACTCAAGAGTCGTCACGAACTCGCCTTGCCGCCGTTGTCGATGAAGTCGTTGATGAATATGTGCGAAGAAAATCGAAATGGGGGAAACCACAGATGAAAACCCGGGGGGGAGCAAAAGGAAGAAAAAGAAAGGAGGACCCGGTGACGGGACGCGGAGAGCGTGTGTAAGCAAGAAGAAAAAGAAGAAGAAGAAGTGGGATATATAAGAAGGAATGACGATGATGATGATGATGAGGGGAGAGGAAGGAGGATTAGTGATTAATAGGGAAAGCTTGAGTATAAGTGGTTGTCGACGGGGGGGGAGGGAAGAAACGGAAGAGGAGAGGATTTTCAATAGTGATCGGGGACGGGGGACGGATTGGGCAAATAAAGAAGAATCGGCAGCGAGGACGACGGGGGTTGGGTGGGGTGGGTATAGAGTAGGTTTGGGGGGGGGTGCGAGTGAATGAATGAGACAGGAAAGAGATGGAACAAAGCGTCGAGAGTGTGGTGCGTATAGGCTAGAGCAGCTTGTGTCTAAGGGAAAAGTGGGCAAAGATAATGATGGTAGATGGGGCTCTACCGAAGAAGAGGAATATATATGTGTATGTTGTATCTTAGAGAGCTTGATCTATTCAAAAAACAAAGACTGAGCCAGCCAGCCACAAGGCCGTGTTCATGGCTCGATGACAAAGATAAGGCCGAGATGAGCAGGATAACGGCAAAGATGTTTGCTTGGGATCTTAACCTGAATTACACAGAGATAACGAAACACGATATGAGACAGTCCGGCGTTGAAGAAGAGGGAAAAATGGCAAGAGTGGATGTGGCGATGGATTTTGGCAGCTGTCTTTCCCTTCACAGGAACAGGGCAGTCACTCAGTCACTCAACAGTGGCACCTCGACTTCAGACAAATGAAGAAGCTATTATTAGCCCAGATTCCTGGGACACTAGACGTGTGGCTTCCTTATTAACTGGCACGATGGTGGGTGAGTGGGTTGGTAGGGGGCAGGAACAAGACAAGCGATGCAAGTGACTGACAGAATTACTAAGCGTTGGTTTCGTTTTATACAGTTTGGCTAGTCACAATGAGTGATGTTTATGCTGAGAAGAGGAAAATAAATTAGAAATAGAAAGAAAGAAAAATAGGAAAAAAAGACAAGACCATAGAGTGCTTAGACTCAGCCGGCTTCCAGAGGCGAGGGCTCTGGCGGATTCTGATCTTGGTGCCGGGCTCAGACTTAACCTCGATGATCCTTCGTAACCGCACAATCAGAAAAGATATCTCGAGATAATTAGCCTTGAATAATTCTGCTTTTATACATGATTTGCGAAATCTAAGGTTTATTCTCTTCCCTCCATAGTGGTTGGACTCGGAACTCGGATACGTAGTAGGTCTCGGACGGTGTGCCTTGATAATTTGGGTATTTTACTGATTTAGGGACTTTGAAATTTCTTGTCTTTGAGCAACAGTGACAGCGTAGATTGTTTGGCGGTGCTATATAATACAAGATTATGTATATATTGTCTGTACCTGCACGGTTTGCCTGTGCGTAGCATCGCAACAGCAAGTGAGCAGCAATACCTGAGCACCGGATAGCTGTTGTGGCGCTGTATAGCAGAGCTTGAAGGTAGCATCCGAGGGCTCAGTGGTGGGTTTTCTTCATGATGGCGCGATGTGGTTTGGGTAGGAGCGTTTATGCGCTGGTGTCTACATCGTAGTGATTTTTTATGTAGTGGAAGACGAGTGATGATGTCGACAAGAGGTAATTACTGTATTTATGGATAATTTATAGTCCAAGTTGTGATTATTTGTATAAACAATCTTATATTCGTATAAATACAGAAAAACAAAAGGCAAAAGAGAGAGAGAAGAATAAGCATACCCACTTCACACCTTCATACCAATACTACTTCATCTCCTTCCACATCTCCGCCAAAACTCCAATCTCCTCACATCAGCCCTAGCTACCCAGATCTCACCTTCACCCTTCTCTCCCGGGGCCGGGCCCCCCTTCCACTCCCAAAACAAATCCTGCAAATTGAATGACGCCAACTCCCCGTGTGCCGACCAGGATAAGCTTCCTAAGGTTAAATCGTATATACACATAAGGTAAATCATAGATAAAATAAATACCATACGTCGGTATTTTTTTGAGAGTGCCGGACAAGGTTAAACCTGTTTAGGAAATCATAGGTCAAAGCGCTGGGTTATGTTGGGCTGAACTTGGTTTAGGGTTTGGTATAAGTCGGAATGAAGCACACAACTGTGTATTGTGCCGGTGTGGATATGGATGTGGCATTTACTTGATTTCGACTAGAGGAACTTCTCCATGTAGTGGATGAGGTCAACTTTGGTTCTTTGCAGATAATTTGCCTGCTTTTGTCCATGATTTTCGGTGGTACTGTCGATCGGATAGTCCGGATGCAGCTGTCGGGATGTCATTGAGATGATCAAATTCCGGGGATTTCTGTTGCAGTATCGTGGTGGCTGTCGTGGGGATTTCATTGAGGTTGAGATACCGCTGTGGTATTGATAGATTACTGGTCCGCTAGGGTCTTTATGGTTTTGGGAAACTTAACACAGAAAAACATGTTGACCTCTATAATGACAGTTCACGTCTCAATTGACCTAAAATGTCGGGGTTCTCACTAACGATTCTCGGAAATGTTACATCACGTATTCACAGCCTCTAATGCGATAGCCAATGTTAGGGTTTCTAACGCAAATCATACATCGTCATATATACCTATATGTATTTAGCTCTCCAGCCAAGCCCCCACGCTCTGACCTCATCCCCATCCAACTCTCAGGTTCTAAACAGGAATCTCAGGATTCCCAAATGGTTGCAATCCTGCATCCAAATCAAGAGCAGTAACCAGATCTGCTTTTGATCCAAGTTGAATTTTACCCTGTAGTTCGGGACTAGGACTCTCTCTTGTGACAATATATCTATAACTCACTTATTTGAAAAGCTGTCAAATTTGTGTTTGGGATAATTTTACGAATCACATTATATAGTCTAACTGACTCGACGTCTGCATTTTTATATTTAAATCTGAACTTACAGATCTGAGTATCGCCTAGCCCTGTCAGCAATCCTTGCTCTGTATCTGTATGGGCTTCGGGACCCCGGCCCTTGCCGTAGATGCCTCCTTTTTTTTTCTTTGACCAAGATTTGACCTGACTACAGTGATGGCCTCGACCACGGAGGAAAATTCAGTTTGACAGTGGTGAGGGCGCCAAGTGTCAGAGCGTGATGCAATGGTCACTTACATAGTGGGGGTCTGCCGGACAAATGTGAATAACGGTAGCAAGATATATATAATATAGATACTTATAGATAGCCTGGTCGACGGATTATATGGCAGTTGGCCATCGCTTATCAGCCATGATCTCGCCAAGTAGACTGTGTATTATGGTCATCGTGATATGATATCTAGGTACATACAATGAATAAGACATAAGACAGATATAAGACGTCAAGTGAGCGAGAAAACAGAGAGAATCTCATGATATTAGGCCTTTGCCGGCCGGGTTATCTTGGCGAATACTCGCCAAGTCAGTTTATTTAGCGCGAGTTCTCTTTGCTTTTTTATTTTCATTTATTTATTTTGCATAATGCGTAAATTTGTCGTAAATATGTATCCATCAGGCACGGGTCTACATTATTCCTACCTCCTACCTTTTTGCGTACGGCATAGAATTATCTCCGGGCTACGCCGTACGCCATGAGACACAAAAAATTCGGGGTAAATGTTGAAATTTTTGGCCTTGGGTCCCCCCTCCCCACTCCATGGTACGATTTATATTCCGTTGTCTTGAAGGTGACGGACTGAAGCGCGGACTGTCGCAAGATCTGACATATTGTTATCACTGTTCAGTCAAGTTATTCCGCGCTTGAGTTTAGTTGCGGTTGTCACTCGGAGTTGACGTTGACTGCGGCAGCGAGAGATTAAATATCACGGGTTAAATAATATGATATCACGAGGTCTCAGATGGGGGGTATCAATGTTTGATATGTTGTGGAGTTGCGACTTTGATATCTTCATGATGTCTGAGCAAAAAAAGGCAAGTTTGAGATCGGCGCTCAAGGTTCTGGTAGAATTTCTTGGAAAAGGGCTTCTTGGGGGATTCGAAATCGCTGATCTGGTGGCTTACAGTTTACCGTGGTGGCGGGATCGTCTTGGTTGACGGGTTGGCTGGTTAATCTTCTGTGGTTCCGTAGCTTTGACTTTTCCCAGAATCTTCGAACAGTGCTAAGAAGCCACCAAGTGGATATCGTTCCCAGGCTAAACATAACCAGTAAGCCATCTACACTTTTATCTGGACCAAATGTCCCCAACAACGACAACCAGAAACTTGCTACACCAACACTAACACACGTTTGAGATCGCCAACTATGTTTCTGTCGCATCGTCCACCATAAAGCTCTCACCTCGTCACCCTCCTAACTCACACAAACTGGAGTCGCATTAAATACATCCACGTATACCCACTAACAGCATCCCGCCTTTCAATGACACCCAGTCAATGCATCGCAACACAAGAATTTCTCTGGAACCTCCTACTGACTGTTCCGGTATCTAAGTCCTTAGCCCACAAATCGAGAAAATAATGATCTTTACGTGCCCTTTACACCAGGAAACAAGTGACATTACATTGAGTTCCTTTAGTGCTAGAACTCAGATATTAATGTTACATGATATTGATCTCTAAAAAAAAAAAATTTTTTTTCTCCTTGCAGTGATACTGAGCTTGACACATAAGACAATGACACAAGCAAAGACCTCAGACTGTCATTTCACTGACGCAATATTAAATATCTGCAAGAAAAAAGTACACCTGCACTCTCGGGCCATATCTGCAAACAACAAGCAAACAATTCCTAATTGTGGTCCCCTGGACGATATCCAACGCCAGCAAGACAAGACACACCGAGCGTGTTAACTTGTTCGGGGGCTTTGAATGCGGAAATTACTAACTGACCCGGTTATGTAGGGTAATTATCGAGTTTGGCGGCCCTGTCACTGCGTGAGTAAATACGGGCAAGTTTTGACTAAAGTACGGAACTATAGAAATATATGCGTGTCTATAGTAAATACACATGGCCATATGTATGTAGGTATCACAAGTCACAAGTCATTCTCTGTCTATTGGGTTCCTATCCCAAAACTCCAGTGACACGGCGGAATTTACGATCTTTTCCAAGAATTTAGTTTTTTTTTTGCTTGTTTCTTTTGACACAAATGACAGTCTGCGGCCACGAGGTTCGCGAGGTCCACATGGTGGTGTTGTGTAGATTCGAACCATAGAATTATTAATCCAGATGTCACCTGCAGCCAAAAACAACAAGGCCTCTCACAGCCTGTCACGAACATGTATATCAAAATAATCTTACGTGATCTTGGGCCCCAAAAAAGAAAATCAAACTTCTACTCAGCTTCAGTCCGCTTTTGCGAATGCCGAGCTGAGCGGTCAAAACAGTGCATTTCTTCATTTCCTGCTGAAGACAGTGCTTGTCAGCCGCTTGCCTGTGCTGGCTGGTACTGATACAGAGTAAGCATTCCGGTGGTTCATAGCTGTTCAGCCATCGGGAATCAGTGGGTGCATCAGGTTTTTTTTCTTGTGTTACCCCTTCGCTCACTGAGCGAGCGAATGAGGAAATGTGGTTGAGTTTGTGCTGGTGCTTGAACTTGTGCCTGAGCTTGGATGTCATGGTGAATGTGGCCGGTTACCGAAGATGATATTGTGCTGGAGATTGGAGGTTATGTTTGTGATTTTGCGGTGTGTGATGATGGGGTGCAGTTCTGCAAGCACCAACATCATCACATCACAGCCCTATACGCGGGCTGAATAAACAAGGTGAGATACAAGATCGATATCCAGGACACATCGAATTTACGGATGCTATCTTTTGCTGCGTATATTCTAGTCACCGGCACATTTGACTTCCGACACCGTTATCTTGCAATAAAAAGAGTATTTTGTTTATTGTTTATTGTTTATTTTTTTTTCTCGGCTCAGCTAAACAAAATAACCTTTTCATTATACCCACAATCTCGATTCCGGCATCCGGAAAATGCCTTTGGCAATTGCTAGTTTGTGCTTATGCATGTGCAAGCGGCAGGTAAATAAAATGAAATAATCCGTGTCTCGACTTCTGCTAGAAGAAAAGCTGTGTGTGCGTTCTGATTTTTTTGTGTTTGGACATAACGAGCTCGTATACTGAGAAGGGTTAGCGTTGCGCTTTGGGCGCTTATGCGGAATCAGTTGTGACGATGACATTTGAGATGGCGATCAAAGTTTGGGTATGGTGGGTATCATCGAACAAAGGATGAGCGTGTGGAAGTGTATTTACGGGCAAATTTCTGCCTCAGCATAAAGTTATCTGGTTTATCTACAAAGAAGCCATAGACTTTCCAGACCACGCTCATCGGTGTACATCTTCAACAAACTCATCACACCATCCCCTTACCCAGCTCCATCTCTCCCGTGTCACCATCTCCACTCTGAAACATACACCCCTTCACCACACTCCAACAATGACCTCACCATCACCACAACCCAGCCTGGCCCCAGTTCAGCCTACAGCCCAGCAATCCATTCAGCTGCACAGTTACATTTGCCATATAACCCTAAGAAATCCTCTCGATGTTTTGCTTTCTTCTCTTCCTCCTCCCCCCATCACCCACGGCTCCCTGGACCTGTCATGTTCTTAATGTGTTCCCTCCCCTGTCTGTGGTGACATCGCTGCACGCTCAGATCTCTCTATTGCCATCTCCTTCGACGGCCCCGATCCTGCCCCACTTTGGTCATCGGGAAGAGGGAGGAAAGGCAAGGATGACTTTTGGCTTTTGTAAGGTTGGTATCCACTTTAGACCAAGCTTGGTGGTGGTGATTTGGTGGTTATCTGGATTCTGACATTGAATATTCAACAATATGGGAGAGTATGGAGATCATGTTTCTTTTGAGATAGATAGTCACCAGATTATTCTTGCAGGTAAAGAATAATTCCGCATCCCTGCTAGATCATGAAACAAGCAAACTCTTCCCTAGTTCCAAGAATGCCTCCCTCCCACATTTCTAAACACCCTAACCCTAATATTTAATGGTCAGCCATCTATACTAGCAAAAGACTAGCTGATCTTCTACAGCATTTGGCATCGCAGAGGGTAGCATCGTGGACGAATCTACAGATTTCCACAGGCTTATGCAGTCAGCCATGTACATATACCGCAAAGATCGAGATTGTAGAATTTTCTGCATGGTTGAGATCGTATTTAGTTAGGGCTCGATGAAGAGGGGAAAGGGACCGAATATCGATAGGAACCTGATTATTCCCATGAAACGATACGTGTAGTGGTGGGGAGAATGAAACCTGGAAAAGGAAACGGGTGGTATTGAATGTGATGGCGGCGTTGTTTAGGAAGACAAAAAATAAAAATAAAGGGTTAATTGTCATCCTCCACTCATGTGTTCCCTTTTGCCCACTCAGACCTTTCCTCCACTCTAGGAATGATTGACCCTGATACAACCATCGAAGCATGACATTTGATTCTTCCGGCCGGATGCTCGACATGTCGGTGCCATGTTGAGGCCTGGACTTTGCGGATGACCCGCTTGGATGGGAAGGGCAGAAAGGGCAAATGTATATTTGTTTTCCAGATATGGCAGCGGAGGGGGGGGGGTTTCAGTGGGAGGGGAAGAGAGGTGACTGAATTGATGGAATTGCGTGGGTTTTCTGAATAGGATGCAAAAGGACAAAGGGGGTTATTGGATTATTGGGGGGCGATAGAGATGGAAATTGGGGTTAATATGTCGGAGTTGTCAACAAACATGCGTTTCTGGCTGTAATAAGGTTTGGTGAACATGAGGTGGCATATTTCATGATGGGAGTTTATCTGGGACAGTTACCCGAGCAAGGCAGGATTGAGGCAAGTGATACTCTTTTGAGGGGACATGAGGGTCTGGTGAGACGTTGATGGTGTAGATCGCAAGATTAGTGATGCAGGTTGGCAGATTTCACGGGATCACTTGTCATGTAGGGATGCATGAATGCGCCAGGAACCAGCGCTGGAGGCGAGTGCCATGTTGGTATAACATGGGATTGTATTACATATAGGGAGCATGAATTTGATGTAACTGAAATATACGGGCTGAATATAAGGTGCAATCAAATAATCATAAAGTTGGGAGAAGTGACAGGTCGAGTCTGGGCCTAGTTTACTGTCTCAAACAGCATGTATCTCGTTTATGAATCTCCAGAGCTCGTCACAGGAACTTGCCGAACAAAAGAAACAAACGAAGAAGCAAAAGTCTAAGAAAAAAGAAAAACCCGAACCCTAGTTCGTCATGTAAGCAAAACTCCACTTTGCAACGTCTTCCCCATAACGACCCTCCATTATTATTTATCACAAATTAAAAGAAGCCCTTATGGAAGACAAACAGCGCAAAAAGCGCAAAAAAAAGCACCGCTCACCGGCAGGTCGGCAAATTCCTTTGCGACCCTCTTGGACCTTTTTGTTTGGTACACATACAGTTTCATTCAAGGCTTTGGCAATATTTAGGATTCTCAGTTCATGGGAAGAAGAAGCGAATGAGGAAATGAACATATACATTTGGTAAGCAAAAGCCTTTATGAGAAATAAAATTCGTGATGCATGTAAGTGGCCTCATGACAAGACACATATCAACTGCTTATCTACTAAACCAACCACATCATCTTCATCGCCAAGAAACCACTACATAAATCCTGAATGACTACGACACAGGGCCCCCGATCTCATTTCTCGCCGGCATCTCCCATTTATTATCTACAATCTGCAAAAGCCACCTCTCCGCTACAAAAATCATCACTCAGCACACGATAGATAGATAGTTTTCACCCCGCCCATTCCTCTTGTCTCCCTCCTCACCCAAGCCCCCAAGCAAAGGCCCATCCCCCCCAATTCATCTGCCAAACAACGACCTCCACTGTCTGTCCTCGTTCCTCGTTCCTCGCTTAGGTGCGAATGCACACAAACCAACAGGCAAACAACCTTCTCCCCAATCCCTCTAATTCCCCCCTCTACGGGAGAAAAAAAAGGAGTCCCGCTTTGATATCAACCGGCCAAGCTTCCGTCTGGCTCACTTGAAAAGATGGCAACAGACCCGCAGACAATGTCAGAAAAGGATATATCTATCTGCAAGATATCTCAAAGGCACCGGCTTACGGACCTGTTTGCCATCATCGTCATCAGCGCTTGTATCGGGAGATAAGCGGATGACGGGTTGTCTCTCATTTGTGGTTTTAGGCGCACGATTTATGTGCCTTTCCTCGTGAAATATACTTCCCAAATCGACCTTTACTTTGTGTAGGCCCGAAACTTAAATATATACGGGATATATACATGTCCGTATATATATAAATCTAAATAGTCTAGTACTCTACTAAATACCCACCAGAATCACCCTCCACGCAAATCCTTTCCAAAAAAAACCATCTCGCTCGTCAACATCCGCTCAGACCCAGCTCCAAATACGTTCGTATGTATCTATGTATGTACATTCATAGCACGTGCCGACCAAACATCACCACCACATCCCCTCCTCCCCCAACAGCAACTGATCAGCAGCCCACGCTCATTCACTCTTCCAATTTCCCCATTTTCTTCTTCCTTTCTTCCTTTCTCCCATATTACCGTCACCACCAGGCCCTATCCAGGTCCCAAGTTCCTGGTTTTAAGTTCCACGAATATCCTCCTACCCTGATCCCCAACTCTTTTCCAAACCAGCATAAAAGCAAATCACTACCAAATCTCGACAAATTTTGACTTTTTTTCTTCTCTTTACCCAACTAATAACTGAAACTGCCAATCACTTCTCCAATCTACCCTAACGACCATCAGAAACCCTCCCCCATTTGAAACACCCGTCAAACACCTACCACCACTGTCTCAAAATCAAAAAATCCCTATCCCATCTTTCTCCTAAAAGTAATCCCAAAAGAATTTACCTTCTTACGATCTTCATGTCACCAGAAATCTAAAAGGAACCTCGCAAATCATGATCAAAAATAACATTATTATACAAAAAAATATGCATATGTAGATACGTAAAGCCCTAACCCAAATCATGACAAGATGCATACAATAACTCCACCAGCCCAAACCCAAAACTACCTCATCAGCAATGTCTGACTCTGCTGTGTCCCGCCACCAAGATGTTGCGTCTGCTGAGGTTTCTTGCGCTTAATGTAATCCCTATTCTCAATCGTGACACTCTTGGTCATGTGGTTGACCTTGTAGACCCCCACCAATCTAGCCGCCAGCTCAAACATGTTATTTCTCAGTGAGATAACAATGAACTGGGCATTCTTGGTCCGCTCCTTGATGTAGTTGGCTACAATGGAAACGTTACGGAAATCCAAGGCGGCATCGATCTCGTCCATCACGTAGAGAGGCGTCGGCTTGTAGTGGTGGAGGGCAAAGACCAGGGCAAGAGACGACAACGTCTTCTCACCACCAGACAAGTTGGAGATGTTCTTCCACGACTTCTTCGGCGGCATGACACTGAAGAGGATACCCTCGCTGAAAGGATCAAGAGAGTCGACGAGCTCTAGCTCAGCGTTACCACCCATCGTGATCATCTGGTACATCTCCTTCAGACGCAAAGAAATGGTACTGAAGCCAGTCATGAAGCCCTCGAGACGAAGTCTTCGGAGATCATCACAGCGCTTCTTGGCCGAGTCACGCTGGGCCACAGCAGAAGCCAGATCGGACGAGCGAGCAGCATGCTCCTCGACTCTCCGACGATACTCAGCAAGCACGGCCAAGTCAACGTTGACATTGGCAACCTTTTCCTCCAGAGTGGCAATCTCGCGCTTCAAAGTTTCCTTGTCCATATCGGCCAACTCATCGCGCGAGTACCGTGGAAGTTCCTGGGGCTGCTTTGACAACGGGATCTCTTCGCCTTCATCCTCCTCTTCCTCATCCCCTCCGCCATCTTTCATCTCCTGATCGCCCTCGTCTTCCTCCTCTTCCTCATTCTTTTCATCCTGCGCATCCTCCATCTCAACGTCTTCCATGTCAACATCTTCATCATCCTTATTCCGAGCTGGCTTCTTTGCATTCTTCGCCTTCCTGCCCTTCTTCTCTTTCCGGATGACAATCGGACCAGATCCCATGAGATCTTCAATGTTCTGCAGCTCAAGCTTAGACAACTTGTCTTCCCAGTGTCTGAGATTGCGTTGGTTCTCAACCAAGACCTTCTGGTTCTGCTCCAACTTGTTCTTCATCTCAATTTCCACAGCACGAGTAGCGTTGAGCTCATCAGTCTTCTCGTCCAACTCAGCCTTGAGCTTAGAAAGTTCCTTCCTCTTGATAGCAAGAGCTTCCTCGGCAGTCTCCACCCGGCTACGGAGCTCCTCCGAAATCTGATCTTGGTTGGCAACCTCGTTGTTAAGCTTTTCCATATCATGCCCCGCGACTTCAAGTTCACGAGTGGCCTTAGTGTGCTCCTTCTCCAGTTTGATGATTTGCTTCTCGGCCTTGGCCCGGCGAACTTCGGCGGCAGAGATCTCTTCCTGGTTGTCCGAGATCTCCTCCTTCAAAGAGTCAACCAAAGCACGCTTGGCACGAAGCTTCTCACCACCAACTTCCATGATCTTGTCCTGCAAAGCCTTGATCTCGGTTTCAACACTCGCCGTCTCTCCATGAAGCCTCTCGATATCACGATCGATCTTGGAAATCTCGTGCTCCAAAGCAGCGATACGGTTGTTGTCAGTTTCAGAGGGCTGATGCTCCGCCTTGAGCTCCTTCATGCGACGGATAGTATCCTGCAGAGTGTTGGACATACTCTCAATCTCCAGACGTATCTTCTGCATCTTGGTGCCAAGCTGCGGAATCTCCACCTGAAGCTGGCGGAGTCTATCATTACGCTCACGCATGTAGTCCTGGTACTCCTGGAATCGAGTCTCCAGGCTATCACGGTCCGCTTCAAGCTTACCAACGGCTTCTTGAGAGATAGAAGACACTAACTTGGAAGACATCAGTCCCTTCTTGACCGTCGTACCACCACCAGTCATGGTACCAGAAAGATCAATCAGAGCACCCTGGAGAGTCACAACACGGAAACGCTTGGCACCGTAGGCAAGACGGTTAGCCTGAGCAAGATCAGTCGCGACCAACGTATCCTTGAGAGCGTGGTAGAAAGCCGGGCGGAACTTGAGATCCTTGGGCTTGACTAGGTCGAAAAGACGAGGGGCATTCTCGGGAGTCTGGATAGGATCCATACCACGGACACGAATCTTGTCCAAGCACATAAAGTTACCACGGCCGAGGTTGGTCTTACGGAGGTACTCAATACACTGTTGACCGCACTCGACAGTATCGGTGACGAAATTGTCAAGCTGACTGCAAGCAGTCGAGATGGCAATATCGTACTTCTCGTCAATGGTACCGAGGTTACCAAGACGGCCATGGAAACCATCAATACGACCAGACTCCTGCATACGCATGAGAGCAGTGAGAACGTTTCCTTGATTTTGGCTGGCGCTGAAGTTACTCCGGGCCTCATCAGCTTTTTGGCGGGCGTTGGAAACCTTTGCACGAACCTTGGTCTCTTGATCTGCCAGACCCTTCAGTTCTTCCTCAGTTTCAGTGGCTTCCTTCTCAAGCTCATCCTTGTGTGCTTCGCACTCCGCAAGCTCCCTTTCCTTTTCACGACCGTTGGTCTTGATGGACTTGGCCTTGGCTTCGAGTTCAGCATAGGCGACAGCACCGGCATTGGCCTTCTCACGGAGCATGTTGAGTTCAGATTCGGCAACAGCAATAGCAGACTGCCTCTCGTTGATCTTGACATTCCAAGGCTCCAGCTCTTTCTGTAGGACTGCAATCCTATCGGAGTAAGCCTGAGTTTTGCCTTTCAAACTCTCACGGATACGAGCAAGCTCAGCTTCCTCAGTTTGGACTTGACTCTCAAGATCACCAATGGTTGAAGAGCGGCCCTCGATATCCTTGTGGCAAGCATTGATAGTATCGCGAGCTTCACCCGCAGTCTCCTCTGCGTTGCGAATGGTCTTCTCCAACTTCTTGCACTTGTCCTTCAAGAATTTGCGCTTCTCATCGAACTTGACACGCTCCTGCTCGAACCGAGACATCTCCTTGGTCAGAGCCTGAACCTCCTCGTTCGACGCCTCGAATTCCTTGCTGCCCCTGGAATAAGCCTTGGTGAGATCTTTAATTAACTTCTCAGACCCATTATGCTTATCCTGCTCAGCTTGAAGCTCGGCTGAGATACGCTGAATGGATTCTTCACTGACGGTGATATTATCAGTGCTTTCCGCAATAAACACCTGGTACAAAGCCGCACGCTTCAGAGCAAGCTCATTCTCATCGTGAACGTAGGCTAAGGCAACATTCTTTTTGTTCTCGAGACTGTTCTTTTCCTTTTCGACATGCTGTACACGACCACTTTTCTCCATGCAGACGTCGTTGAGAGTTTCAACCTCGTTGGCAGCCTCCTCAATGGGAGTCTTATACTTGGAGGTACCAATGATATCTTCCAGATACTCAAGAAGGCCATCTTCGTGCTCGTTGCCAGCCTTAGCCTTCATCTGGGCGATAGACTCAACTTCACCCTGGAGAATCAGGAAACGCTTATGGTCTAAATCGATGCCACGCTCGCGCAGAAGAGCCGTCACTGTAGTGAAATTGGACTCGTTGCCATTGATGTAGTACTTTGACGAGTTATTCTTGAATGCTCTGCGGGAGACCACCAAAGTGGAATTAGGGATAACATCAAAGCCACCGCCAGGCTGAAGAGTTTGTCAGTAATATGAAATGCTCGTTTGTAGAAGTTATGACGATACTTACTTTATCAATGACCTCTTGAAAGTGAACAGCGACTTCACAATAATCCAAGTTGGGATATTGTGCAGAGTTGTGAATCAGAGCAGAGATCTTGCCCTGACGCATTTTGCTGGCACGGAAACCAAAGACGAAGAGTAGCGAATCAATGACATTAGACTTGCCGGAACCATTAGGTCCAACAACGGAAGAGAACGACGCATGGAACGGACCAACTTCTTGACGGCCAGCGTAACTTTTAAAGTTGGTAAGAATTAGATAAGTGATAACCAGACGGGGTTTTGGCTCCGTATTCTCGATAATTTGCTGAGGCTGTGACCTTGACTTGAGCATAATATCCATTGGTCTCTCCAAAACAGTATCCAGTGCTTTGATAGGCTTCACTGGGGTCTGGGAGGCACCAATGGTCAACATCTGGGACGAGCTGGAGCGGCTGCCGCTAGTAGCAGGCATATCATTGAGACAAGGTGATGAACCATCGGGCTTAATAATCAGTTTGGATGGAGATGAGTCGATTTCCATGCCGGTGCTGCTGGATGGCTCGTTCTTGACCACAGGCTGGGCCCCAATGCTTTGCTGGACTTTGGAGGCTCGTTTAGGAGTAGCGAGTTCGTCCTGTAGCATGGTAGCTTCTAATTGTGTGGCAACCTCCTCATCGGTATCCATTCCGTTATCTGCTTGTTCTCCAGCGTCTTGGTCATCGTCTTCATCCTGTTCTTCCCCATTTTCTTCCTCCTCTTCCTCTTCAGATTCAGGTTCTGAGGGAGGAGCCTCCTTTTTGGTACGCCCACCCCCTCTCCGTGCCGGTGCCACCGAAGCCGTCGAAGTCGTACTCTGTCTAGAAGAGCGAACCATACGTTTCGCTGGCGGGATATCAGTAACCATACTCAAATCATCTTCATCACTATCTAGGGCAACCTGAGCCGGTTGCCGACGAGTCGCACGGGCAGAGCGGGTAGAACGAGTGGAAACAGTCGAGGTATCAGCAAGAGTGTCTTCGTCGTCCGATTCGACGACACGGCGAGCGGCGCGCCGGGTACGGGTGGACATGGTGGGGTCACGGTTGGTGATCGCGGGGTTGTTTTCGTTGAGGAAATGACAAGGGATGGGGACAAGGAGGGGTATCAAATAAAGCAAAGAAGGATTGTGCTGAAAGAAAATGGTATTAGAGCCCTGTTTTTAGAGGGGTTATATGGGGATTTTGAATATTGCGCCAATTGAGTAACGAGTATACATGTAGTATTGTGAGTGTTTGTGTTGTTTGTCAAAGAGATCTTCATTCAAGGAAAAACCCCATCACAAAATTTCAGCTGGGCATTTCATGTGCTATCTGCATGCATGATTATTGTGCTTGTTCGATTGTCAATAACACATGTGAATGGAGCGAAAGCTCCCAGGGTTGCTGTGTACAGGGGATGAGGCTAACCCGAACAGGAAGCCAAGTAAATAAAATGTGCCACAACGCCACGTTCTTGTACGTGATTGGAAAGCTTGGGAGCTCACGCGCAGGGAAGTTCCGTGGCTGAAGCTTTTGCTGGAACTGGTAGCTTGCTGCAGGTGAGGCGACGATTTCAAGAGTTGCGGTCGCATTTGATGAATCTCGATCATACTAGCGGGATTTTGTGGTAACTTCTTGACAATCTGTTCCCGGCATCATGTTCGACTATACAGACTATGCGCAAGTATTTGGCGACGAGCCCTTTGTCGATCGCAGCTGGGCTGGCGATGCTGACGCTCTGCGCAAAGCGTTGGACGGCCAGCTCTTCATCGACAGAGTATTGAAGACGCTAGGCATCACCAAATGTAGGATTCCCCATCTTGATATATAGAATCTTGCTGATTAGTGCCGTTATAGCCAAAATTTATCCTCCCAAGAATGACCAAGCCATGCGCAACCTCCACCGGGATATCTGCACTAGCAATATCAGTGTGCACCACTGTCTATCAATCTTCTACTATGTTCTCCTCGACATGGCACCCCCAAAGGTCCAATCTATTGATATAGCGACTAGTTTTGCCAACGCTTCAGGTCTCCCCAAGCGCTACCAGACTTTCATGAAGGGCCTGTACTACCTGGACAAGCACCAATTCCTTGTATGTCACTGAGTTCTCTAGGCTTCCACCATTTGTAACTATCTGCTGACTTGTGCATCACGACAGCGCGCTCTCGATTACATCACTCACCCGTCCCTCATCCCCGACTTTTCCGACGACATTGTCACCGTTCTCGCTCTCAACGCTCCTCCTGACGACTACACCCTCGTCCTGACCTACTACAACACCGTCCAGCCCATTCTCAAGACGTCTCAGGCCCTAAATCTCTACTTTGAAGCCCTTTCCAGGACCAGTGTTCCCCAGGCCTTGGCCTATAGTCGCACTCACAGCCAATCAACCCGTGAAGTGCTCTTTGGCCAGCTTATCAACATTATCGTTGACGGCGCTGGTAACAATAGTGGTGCTGAACGCGCAGTCGAATTAGTTAGCTCCGTTTTCGATGCCAATGAGGAGAAGTGGTTTGAGGAGTATCTTACCCATGGCAAGGGTAAGAGCCTCAAGAAGGCCCACGATTCTTTGGTTATGCGCAAGATTGTCACAGGTCGTTACTTGGAGGCTGTCAACGAGAGGGGCATCAGCAGCCAATGGGGTGGTGTGATTGAGGGTGTCAAGAATGGCCTGGGCGGCCGACTTTAAAGCCTACTTTAGCATGTTATTTACGGGGGGAGATGTCATGTTGAAGTTAAATCTTGGTTTTTCTTTTTACAAGCACATTCATTGGGCGTTATGGCAGGTTTGATTTTGTAATATCTCTTTGTTATAGATGACATCATGGCTTGAGTAAGCCTACATGATACTAGGTTACATTTACTGCAAATTCACGTGATGGTCAGAAGTTGAGACGAAAATAAGAAGTTCAATTAAAAATGAGACTGATACTCATGACATCATAATAAAAACTGATTTAGAATAGAAAAATCAAGAACAACAAAAAACGGTATCAAGCATCCTTCGAACAGCTCGCCCGCGAGTAAAGATGAAACTAGTAAAACCCATAGGGCTCCCCGAAGAGCAAAAAACAAGAGAAAGCAAAAAAGAAAAAAATCATCAAACATCAAACATCCAAGCAAAGCGGGTTAAAGCTGGCGTAAACAATAAGTGGTGAAATAACTGGCAACCGAAGTGAAGAAAGACGGTCCAGCCGTGGAGGTAATGCCGCAGAACAAGAAGCCACACACACTTCAGGTCTTGGGGGGGGGGAGCAAAGTAAGTAAATCTCAAGAGTATGTGAAAACATCAAAAGATCACTAAAAGAAGACGACCACGACGATGCCGACGGCAGCTAAAACTACAATGCCGACAATGGGCCAGACAATTGCGTTGACGATGACTCCGGCAGAGGTCGAATGGTGATTCTCCTCACCATCGCTGGAAGAATCAGGCTCGTTGGTCACAGGCTTGGAGGAGCTGCCTGCAGAAGAAACGGGACTACCAGTTGGATGAAAACCCACAAAGGTAGTAGAAGAAGGCGGCTCGCTGATGGTTGTGGCGTTCTTGGGAGACCAGGTGGCAGTCGCGGTTTGCGGAGGGCAAATGCTGGTGGCAAGAGTAGTTGGCGTATGAGTGATGACCGAGGTGGCCCGGATCGACGAGAAACTCGACATAGTAGTCGGCAACGGGGTGACGGCCGCAATGCTGGGGCCACTGGCCCATATGATGACGGTCATGATCGGGTGTCCTTGACCTGCAGATGTCAAAGTAGTCGTAAGAGGCAACGCAGATGGAGCGGGCATAGTGAAGTCCAGCGGGACAAGCCCGTAAACCATTTCGCACTGAACAGATCCACTGGCTGTAGTGGCAGACGGGCACTGCGGGACAGTAATAGTCTTGTAGTCCGTGGGGATCGCGGGGAGCGCCGTGACGATGGCGAGGACGCTGGTGGTGGTCGGGGTCGCGGTGGCGGTGATGTCGATGATTTCGAGGGCACTGGTGGCGGTGGGTGCGGCGGTGAGATCGGCGAGGTCGACAATTGAGAGATTAGTAGGACTCGGTATGGCAGCCGGAGTCACAGACACAGCGGTGGTGGGCGAGCCGGTTCCGAGGAGAGAGATAGCAGCAGCAACGGCATCATTGCGGATGTTGATCTTGTCGGCGTCCCACAGGGACATGGTGGTGTGGATCCATGGGGTAAAAGTGCCGGGGAGATCAAGATCGGGCTGCCGGGTTGGAAGGGCGGTGGCAATCGCAGTGAGGACGGTTGATGCTGTGACGGAAGGGGAGGCCAGGAACTGGGAAGTGCTGGTGTGAGTGGTGCTATGAGTGGCAGTAGCATTGGCAGCGGCTGTCACTGATCCGATGGCGTTGACGATGACTTTGCTGCTCGGGACAATGGTGTGCGAGCTAGCAAGAGAGTTAACGAAACCATGGATTGGGCCACGGGGAGCGGGGGAGACGAACTGCGGAGAGGGAATGGGTAGAGCGTGGACAGCTGTGGCCAGGAAGACCAGCAGCTGTATGATGTTAGACATCAAATGCATTGTGGCAACTGTGTATGGAGTTGTAGCAAAGGGATGTGGCAAGACGTAGAGCGCAACAAGAGTGGAGCGAGGATGTGAGTGAGAATACGTACACTTGTGATTTCTCAACTTGTGATTTCTCAGGTTGAGGTTCGTTCAGAGTGAGATACTGGTAGAAATCGAAGTGCGGTTCCGTGGAGGTGGATCTTATAGTGTATTGTCAAAAGAAGGACGAAAGTAGTCAAGTAAGTTTCCAAAAGAAGTAAAGCTTGGGAGCAAGTGGAGATGTGAGTGGAGTTGTTCAAAGAATTCATCACAAGTCGAAGAAAGTGTGAGATCGGGTGAATGAATAATTTGAGAAAATCAAGAAATAAAAGAAGACAAACTCACAGATGCGGGTACGAGTCCTCGTTAAATACTTTTTTTTCTGTAAATTTTTGCTGATAATTTTTGTGCGCAAAAATGACTGGAAAATTATCGGTAAAGTCGATTTTGCGGCAGAATCTCGTTCAAACCTCACAATTTTGCCGTTATTGCGACTGGAAAAGTAATTTATCTCTAATATTTATGGGGGATTGGAGTGATATCTGGACAGCTGGGCGATTTGATGACAATTTATTTGGTGATAACCTGACGGGAGGCAGAACTTTCCCTCCTGCATGATCTGCCTGCAAGATAAATGAATGTCCAGCAGGCTGGAATCATGACTAGATAAACTGACAAAAAAGAAAAGACAGTAAACCAGATGACATTGAGGATATATATCCCGAGCTTGCAAAAAAGGGATCCGATTCGGTGTCGAGTGTCGGGAGCCACCACAGCAGTTGATGTCTACAGGTTAATGGTCCGAACATGAGGTCAACTTCACGGTGGAGTTACTGAAACATAATTTCTGCAAATGGCTGCTTTACAAAGCGAGAAGTTGACATCTTAGCCGAAGGAGACTATGTTGGATGAATGGAAGAGATTGACGGACAGTAAATGATGTGTGGGTGGACTCGCAGTGCCCGGAGTCAAGATGATAAATAATGGGACGGAGAGGCCGAGGCGACAAACAGAATCATGGACGAATAGTCAATGCAATAGACGAAGTGTCAAAAGACCCAGGCAATACGAACGGTGATTTTTCTTCATGCAAATGCATGACGAATCGGTCAATCATATTCTTGAACATCACCAGTTGTCGACAGCAAGCATCAAGCGCGATGATAGTTCTCGAGAAATGAGGTCCAGCACTGTATTACAGTGTTTGCTGCGTCTGTCGTCATACAATCACACAATGGCGTCTCTTTTGGGGTTTTGCATGAGCAGCAGTTTCTTCATAACGTCACTTTCAATTAAAATTCTGGGTCTTGGCGCTTGATAACCTCCACTAATGTTGCATGAAGCCAGCTCCGCTTCCAGGAATCCGGGGGTCCGATCAATTACGTCAGCCATTCGCAAAAAAAAAAAGTGGATTTTCTTGTGTTTCATGTCAATATATTTGAATCTATGGGCAGGAAGTCAAATTGCCGTTTTAGGCAAATGACACCCAGAGACCAACTCAGATTTTGCTCGGCAAAACGGTTAAACTTGAAGCGAGCGAGCCCTAACGACAATGAAGGGCTCAAGACGGCAAAACCACGGATCTTTGCGAAGAAAAGAAAAAGCCCTTCGAATAATCTGATTAGGGCATAGATAAACCGACAACTGTCACCTGATCACGTGTTAGGATGAAGACGATTGCGGGTCGCTTGACGTTTGCTATAAAGCGATGATTCAACAACTGATAATCTCATCTAAATAAGCGGCGCAGTTAGAATTTCATGTATATGCGAGTGTACTTGGTGCGTAGTTGCACAAATTGACGTTGGCCATTTGTAATGAACTAGTTATGTTTTAGCGTCGAGAGTTTATTTTTTGCAAGTCCATCCTGCGCGGTTATGACGTTCAAATTCATCCGTTTGTAGCGGCGCGGTCGGTGCTGACGCAAGTGCCCAATTAGATTAGTCTGTACAGTCGGCCAGGGTTTAACCCAAGCAAGATCTGGAAAAGGGGCGAATGTTTATATCTGACAATAACTCCAATGTTTTCAAAAACAAAAGAATGTTTACAGATTCATTTTTCCCCCTAAAATACAGTTTACAGGTCGCCATAGCAAACTATTTGAACTCTGATATAATCTTTTCGTCATCAAGTCTATGTTTATAACGTACAATAGAGGAAGTCATGCATTGGGTCCCATTCAATGACCCTGACGGGCATTCCTGGCAGGATGCCCCCCGTCAATCATTGCAGGCTGTGCTCGGCACTTGGATTCAAGGGTTCCAAACTTTGAAAAATATGTTTGTGACTGTCGACAGATACCCGCAAATCATCTGGAAGATCATAGAATATACCTGCCATCCAAACACCGCTGCCCAACCTCTCTGGTTTAAAGATTGGAAATTGAGGTATGCGCAGTTAATTGCCATGCACAAGGCTCTCCATCTCTACATAAAGCACGAATGGAACGTCAATGAGGTAGTGCAAAGCTCGTTTGACATGGAAACTTTCCAGAGAGACCTTGAGCTTCTGTGGTAAGACGAAGTCCAGCCGTTGGAAAGACAACAACAGGAGCTACACGGGCATTATAACAGACTCCACAGCAGGGACGAATTATAAACAAAGTTGGGGTATCATCAAGACAGCAAAAAAAAAGGTATATTATTACGAAACACAGCCACCACCCCGGCCTCTACCCACCCTCATCTAGCACTCAGCAACAACATCCTTCCCCGCAGCAGCAGCCTTAGCCAAAGCAGTCTGTGCATCCGCCACAGAAGTATCAGTCGAATTGTTACCCCCGCTCAATGCCGTAGAAGCCGCCTGCAAACCACTCGACACCTTAACACGGCCGGAAGCAGGCGGCGATCCACCGCTGATGAGCGCGAGGGCAATGTCCAGGATGCCGGAGCGGGCAGTGTTGAGGCCGTCAGTAGCGCCGGACTTAACGGTGGAGTCAGAGATGTTGTTGACGGCGGATCGGGTGGAGGTGAGATCGGCCAGGATCTTGACACGGGCGACGTTGCAGGCGAGAGAGCCGAGTTGGAGATCCCGGGGAACGTCAGCGACACCTGGGTAAAATTGTTAAGGGTTTGTAGGTCTTTTAGGGTTATGTCGACGTACGGGCTTGGGCAACGGAAGCAGCGCTCAGAAGTGCAGTAATAAGGACAATGAGGTCCTGCATTTTGTTGATAATACAAATATGGATAAAAAGGTAGATATGTTATTAGGTTAAGAGGCACCGGGCCAAAAATCAGTGATAGACAGAAAATGAATAGATGAGCAAAGGAGAGAAGCTGGTCGCGAAAGAAAAGTGATGCTGGTGATGAAAATTAGGGCAAGGATCTAAAGATGAAGAGGAAAAGAAAACTATCATGATACTCACAAGCGGCCTTTACGGCGCTTTTATACAAATCATTACGTCGCGCCGCTTGTCACTCGATTGATCGCCTTGATTCACCGCAAACATGTTCCCCCTCCCTCATATCCGACTGCCACCAGAAATTGCTAAGTAAATGATCCAACAGGGCTAATTAGTGCTTCTTTTCGCAAGCTATTGTGGACATTGAGAATGAATGAATGACCGTCTGTGCCGTGCCATTCGCTATGATGGGTTCCGGAAGTGTTTCACAAAGGGTCAGGGATGGAGGGGGGGGCTGTGAGAAACAACCCGGACGGAGGAAGAGCCGAGGAATTGCGATTCGAGCAAGGGGATCGTCGGCGGGTTCTTTGTTTTCCATATGGCGTTCATGAGGGATTGGTATTTGTAGTGATTGGGAGAGAGGTTGTTTCGGGGCGTTAACCTTATAGTTTGATTGGTAGATCTGGGCAATGCAGTTTATGCGATTGGAGGTTTGGGGGGGATTGTTTTGGTTCGTTTGGTGATGTTTTTTTGGCGTGGATCTCGGTAATAAGATACTATGAACGATTAAAGTTAAAGACTTAGTAGCAATTTGATCAAGAATCAAGTCTTTGGCAGTGTTACGGTTTGTGGGGGCAGGGTCCGATGTCATCATTATACAAAATTGCTTATGGGCTTGTGCAGTTCGAGCCAAGAGGGCCCGATCGTCAATTTCAAATGAGCTTAAGAGCAGAAACTTAATCACATGTCTATAGCATCAGTGGAGGCCTGTCAGTGGCAAGAAACTGCTTCTGTAGTACTTCTATGCGAGGAACAATGTGAGCTTGACAGTTAAATGGAGGGTTCTCTAATGGGACTTTGGTTGCATCAACACGAAGTCAGACATGTGATCGTAGTTTAATATAGTTGATCTCTAATAACATTCACACGATTTAAAGATATAATTACCCATGATATTTATTTGTCTCACAATGAAGTTTGATATGAGCCAGTTGAGAAATTGATAGGATTAAGTGTGATGTCTGTTGAACAAGGCATCTCGAAATTTCAATGACCAATGACATTCACAAATATTCATGCGCAGACAAGGGTGTAAACCCCTTGACATGGGAAACTGCGACTTGTAGGGTTACCTCGCTATATTTTTGAACTCGGTGAACCAAGTAAAATTTGGTTCAAATTCTGGGTGCTGGTTGGTAGGGTTAGACCCATTAGGTGAAGACCCCTATCGACGCCATATTTTGAAATTTTCAGCATCTGCATCGGTGGCGGTAAACAAATCCAGATCTATCAAGATTTGGGTGATACAGCAAGATAGCTTTAGTCAGATTTAACATGACTACATGCCACTTAAACTGCAGTGATCTTCGATTTTCCCGCCTATAAAAAAAATTCAGCACATCGGAAACTAGCTCTACAACTCTATCTGATTTTCTCAGTCTCTGGGTGACACTAGGCTAAGGCGGCTTTTGCGCTTAAAACCTTAAAACTCCAGTTGCCATGAGAAAGTAAACAAACAAGGGTATCCTTTGTCCTTGAAAAATTAGGCGCGCCTCAGGCGTTAATTGGCCGCTAGTTTATACCGTGAAATTTTCCTAAATAGGAAATTTTTTGACGACTTAATTTTTTGACAGATTTTCCCGTCAAAAAGCACTAGTCAGTAGTAACGATACAAAAGGTAGCGGTGATGATTGGACATTGATGTTGTGGTTGTTGAATGTGTGGAAACGTAGCATAGAAGTTCAGACTGGTCGCAGTGACAGTATCTTCATGTAATGGGTGGTATGTGTGATATTTTACTGTGGTGACCAGTTTTTCGGTTGAGGTGCTGGTCATTTGTAGAAAGCAAAGTACCTCAATTGAAAATTATTTTGACGGATGCATAAAGTTCTTTTTATGACTGTCCTGAAGACATCTCCGTTTGTTGGATTCGGCACTTGGCTGCACAAGCTCAAGGTCCCTGGAGGTTTACCTTTGTTCTGGTGCCCCCAGGAACAACAAAGTTGAATAGTACTTTGGTTTGACGGCTGAAAGAACACCAAAAGACATAGTCCTATAAAGAAAATTCCATTGGTTGCATGCCAAAACCGTAAAAGCATGAGAACAAAGAAGACATCGTAGCAGTTTCTTTGACCGACCCAAGCAAACTCTTTGTTCAAAAATCCACAAATAAACCGCCGCCTCTCGCCCTCCTTTGTATCCTTCTGCTCTTTCCCTTCCTTCGTTTCAGAATGCAAGTTTTTCCTTCTTTCTCTCTTCGTGAAAGCCTCACGAGAACAATGGCCGCCATGGACACCTGAGGCTTTCCCTTGTGGTGACCACACATCAGCTACCCACCGGGACCGACCTTTGTGTGTGTTTTGGGACCCACTGTTAGTGCAATAAAGGGTTTTGCAATAGGTTCTTTTGCCGTTTTGAGGGCATATTCACTCGTGGTCGGGTGGTGATGGCAAATGGAAGGCGCACAAAGGTTGGTTTCGAGTATAAAGTGGAAGTGGTGGTGGGAGTTTCTGGATTTTCGTTTCTTCTTCTCCCCGCCGTCACCACGTACATCTTTGCTCTCGCACTACGTTCACATCGAGACCAACCACGATTTCTCACAACAACTCGACACATCTGATCAGTCCCCCGATTACTTGACTTAACAACAGCTTTCTTTTCGATACTTTTAGCACAGCTAAGTATCCCGCACCGATCATCACCATGATCAACACGTTATTCGCAGCAGTGCTGCGCATCATAACCTTTGTCCTTAACTGGACCTTCCCGGCCTGCCTGTTGGCAGCCACCATCTACACGGCCTACACTTGCGAGGTCGAAAACTGCTTGTTCTTCGCCTTCTTCCTGTACAAGTATCCTCGTGCCATCTTCCACGAGTATGCCTACCGCCTCTGGTCTCGCCCTGCCCCCGTCCCCGAGAACCCTACGATCCTGCCCAGTGATGTCACTGTCATTGTCCCGACCATTGACCCTCAGAATGTAGACTTTGAGGAGTGCATCACCACCGTGCTCGCCAACCACCCCGGCGCCGTCCTGATCGTCACTGTCGGTCAGAGGATGCTCGAGACTTTGGAAGCCATCGTTGCCCCCTGGAGAGGACGCTTTCCGGAATCCCGTGTCAAGACCTGCATGGTCGATGAGCCCAACAAGCGCCATCAGATCTGTGCAGTGCTGCCCTTTGTCAACACCAAGCTAACCGTCTTGCTCGACGACCACGTCTTCTGGCCCTCTACTAACTTCTTGAAGACTGTCATCGCTCCCTTTGAGAACCCCAAGATCGGCGGCGTCGGCACTGTCAAGAAGGTTCGTCGTACTGCTCCTGGCCACTTCAACTGGACTGCTTTCTGGAACTTCCTTGGCTGCGTTTATCTCGAGCGTCACAACTTTGAGATCCAGGCCACCAATGCGATTGACCAGGGCGTCTTTGTGATCTCTGGCCGCACCGCCATCTACCGGACGTGCATCCTCGCAAAACACAGCTTCATCCACGCGTTCTGCAACGAGATGTTCTTTTTCAATATGTTTGGTCCGTTGAACGCTGATGACGACAATTTCATCACCCGCGAGTTGGTCAAGGCTGGCTGGAAAATCAAGATCCAGAACCACCCAGATGCCTTCATCGAGACAACCGTCGGCACATACCCCAAGTTCATCGACCAGTGCAAGCGCTGGGCCCGCACCACTTGGCGTTCCAACCCGGCCTCGATTTTCACGGACGATGGCTCGACCTGGTGGAAGCACCCGTGGTTGACGTGGGGTGTTTTTGTATACACCTGCTTTAACTTTTCCGCGATCATCGAGATTGGGCTCGCCTACGGTTTGTACTCGTCGACCTGGTGGGCTAGCGCTACTACCTCTGGTTGCGTCTGGATGGTTCTTGGTCTTGTCGTTTGGGTGTGGACCTTCAAAATGCAGAAGCTCCTCCAGTTCTTCATCGAGCACCCAAAGGACATCTTCATGTTCTTCCCCTACCTTATCTGGACCTGGTACCACAGCTACATTAAAGCCTTGTCCTGTGTTACCTTCTTCGATGTCGTCTGGGGTGGCCGCAACTTGGCCCGGTTGACCGAGGGCGAGAAGAAGGATGCTGCTGCCGCCGCTGCCAACAAGAAGAACGGTCCTCGCGCCAGAAGCATCTCCAGAATGACGCTGAAAGGGATGTACCCGACACCAGCACAGATCTCCCAGGCTGCTGGTCTTGACGCCGAAAACACCGTCGCTACAGAGTAAGTTATCTAATATTTTCTTTATTTTCCGCCTTTCGCTTTTTCGATTAATATCCACCTACCTCATATCTGGTTCAGCCTCATGGTTTTGATCATTATATCTTTCTTGATGCTCTGTCTATCTTTCTCACTTACTTTGCCCCTCATGACGATATTATCTCTGCCATTTTGGAGCGACTGCTTCCCGCATCTTTGGTTAGACAACGGTCCAGTGTTGCAAATGGCTGGCCGGTAGTAATCTGGGACCTTGTCCGCTGAGACGAGACATCATAATTAATCATACATACACATGTACATACACAACTGTGCATTCTGTTTGCCCCCATCGCCTGGTGAGGTGTGACTCCAGGAGAGCCCCTTACCAAACCGGTGGGAGTGGCTCTTCCGCAAGAGCCACGCCCTTTGCATTTGATATGCAAGTAAGCATTTCTCTATGCATACACATACACTTGTTTTTAATTTTTTAATTTTAGAATGTTAGATATGGACATAGACATAGACTCGGATCGTGTCGTGATGAGGTAGCGATTAGCCTCGAGTATGACATCCACTGACTTTCCATGGATATATCGAGCTTCTGGTTATTCCCAACGTTGTTTTTCTGTCCCGCTCTGGCTTCCTGGGTATGTATGTCTCCCCCGTGCATGTATACTAACCCGTAGATCCATTTCCCCAACGTCCATGAGCTCACCTCAACAGGTCTCTAGAAGACGTGGTGACTAACCTTAACTGTAGAAATATGCAAGTGGTTTGTTGTCATGCTCTAGAAGAGTATGAAGTCTGCCCCCACCGGCCTCTCCCGCGCCATTGTTTCCCTCCTCCGCCGCCGCCGCCGTCCATCCGTCCACGAAAAGACGGAGTAAGGAGTCTTTCTTGGTCTCACCTTTTCTCCTCCCTCCCTTCCTTTGCCGATCGAAGATGCAAAACCACGCAGCTTCAAGGCACTGCTTTCTCCGTTCCCTGATCTTGATCGTGCACTCGGGCCCCGTGGTGCCCGCAGCGCTCTTCTTAAGATCTGGTGTGGTCTGCCCCCCAGCGAAGCAGACCCGAGATGAAAGAATATGTTTTTTTTTGGTATTATTATCATGACTGTTACGACCGCTTTTTGCTTTTTCTTTTACCGTTTCCTTCCAGAGTTTCGAAGAAGAGCTTGCAGATCACCAAGATCCATGTTACAAGAAGAACTCCAGACCTAACCAAGCTTATCGCTAACGAAAGTTGCCGATGCGGTTTAACCAGATGCCAGATCTGACTTGAGTCAGGTGCTCGTTTGGATCTGATGACAAGACTTTTTCCTCCTATGTCACTAGCGTGATATACATCGACGGTAAATTTACAGGTTTTTCTAGAATATTCATCTGCTGTTTATGTTTGTTCGTGAGATGTTATGTCTTTGTCTGTGGCACAGTTGCTGTGAGTGCTAGATAAGCAAAAGTTGATTGCTTGGCTGAAGTCATGATGTGCATGGAAATGCTTGAGTTGAGTTGGGTCGTGATGTGACGTGTTTTAATGATTTGAAATAGCTCTAGTCGAGTCAAGTGGATGTTTTCTGGTGAAACATGGAATTTTTGTATGAATGTATGCGCTTTAGTAAGGTGTCATCCAAGACAAAAGATGTTGATTTTGCTGTTGCACATGAAGTACAAATCAAAATCTACAGCGTCTACAATATTTTAATCGTCCACTAATTCCCAGCTTTGTACTACCGCCAATCTTACCTACTTTATCCATTCCAGCATCACGGACTTGATTCAGCCAACCCAAGTCGATCCCACTTGTCAACGCCCAATATCTTGGCCCCCAAAAGACTCTCGCCCACCTATGACTATGCTTCTCTGCTGGGCGCTGTCAATGCAAAGATGCGAACTATTGGCCTGATAACTATCGTCAGACCAGAAAGACTAGACGAGGACCAAATGAGCATGGAGATTCGTGACGTCAGGGTTTTGTCACTGGACGAGGGTTAGTCTTAGCAAAGAAATAACAGAAGCAGAAAAAGAAGCCAAAAAAGAATTGGGGTTGTCGGACAGAGGTGATTAATGTTTTCTTTTTCTTTCTTTCCCGGTAAGTTGGTGCGTTTTGCATGGATGGTGGAGGTGTAAGTGGGTGTTCTTGGCATTCTTTGAGATTTAACAGGAATTGATTATCATATGTTCTTTTTTTTCTTCTTTTTTAAACTCCGCATGGACTTTCTGCATTTTTTAAAGTTGGCAACTAACAGCGCTTAAGCGATTGAAAACCAAATATCTGCAGCATATCCCAAACATCAGCACAAAGAAGATATTTTTGAAAACAGAATCAAGTACGAGTGTGAAATGTATAAATATCTAAATAACAATAATAACTGTAACTGTACAAGTCACAAGCGATCACAAACCCTAATCTTTCAGCGGACCAATTCTCTCCCGATCTTGATTCCAGAACAAGTGATGCCAGGTTCTAGCGTCAGTTCGCGCGCGCGCGAGCAGTCAACAAAGAAAAATAATAAAATAAAAAACAAAATAAAGACAAGGTCCAAATTGTCACGATCGACAGAAGCCCCGACATCGAGACCCTGCAACTGTGGAACTGCTTGTTTCCCATATATTCCTTCCCATTGTATTCACACATACAAACCCGCCAATTTACCCCCAAAAGAAAAGTGGACCAAGCACACATCACAATGTCAACAAAAGAACAATTATAAATTTGGGCCTATAAAACAAAGAATAATGGTAGTTAAATGCCGTAATATTCAAAGGAAATATCAACAGAAAAAACTAATAGCTAAGGGAAAGGGGAAACCACAGCTGCTGGAAGCTATGTATTAGCCAGCAGACCGTGATGTGCAGGTGACTATAGACAGGATAGTGTAATAAAAGAGTTAAAATGTTATATACTGGCGAACAAAGAAGACGGAGAAAAGAGCGACGAGAAGAGAAAGGGAAAAGATGCAAAGACTTTTTTTCAGGGACATCAAATTTGTAGACTGCCACCGGAAGGCCAACCACAAGCCCGCGGAACCGTGCAAGTCCCCAACAGGCCCAACAGGCCAATCGGAAGCGAATCACAGGCGAGGCATTTACGAGTACCAGTGGTTGGGAGTCCAGTCGACGAAGCTCGACGAGATGTTGTGAATGTCGCAGACACCAAGGTTGGCCGCGTCGTTCATCAGCTCGTTGCGGAAGATGCTAATGGCCTGCGAGACGCCGTCCTTGCCGTAGATGTTGGAGAACATGATCGGCCGGCCAATACCCACAGCCTTGACACCGAGCGCCAACAGGCGCAGGGCATCAGTCCCATAGCGGACACCGCCATCAGCCAAAACTTCGATGCGGTCGAATATGGTAGGGTCCTTTTGGTAGATCTCAATGGCAACCTCGAGCGACGAAGGCGAGCCATCCAGATTACGGCCGCCATGGTTGGACAGGATTATGGCCTGGACACCGTGCTCAATGGCCGCCTCGGCATCCTCAACCGTCTGGATGCCCTTGAGGACAATGGGCAGCGACGTCATGTTGGTAAATTGGCGGTAGACGTCCCAGGTCGTCGTGATGAACTTGTTGTTAGCGGAGCCCACGCCAAAGCGGGAGGCGCGCTGGCGTGACGGGGATCCGGGGGCATCGATGGTCCAGACGATGGCCTTGCCGCCGGACTTCTCGACGCGGTCGAAGAGGAGCTGCGTGGCGGCCAGGTTGTCGTTGGTGTAGAGTTGGTTGAAGAGGACTTGGTCCTGGCTCTTATGTGAGGCAATTTCCTCCATGGAGAGGGCGGAAAAGCCGGACTCGATGTAGAGGATGCCGGCGTCATTGGCAGCCTCAACGAGGTTCTTCTCGGCATCGGGGTGGGCGTAGTCGGCGCGGGCGCAAGGGGAGATGAAGAAGGGAGAGGAGAAGGTGTGGCCCAGAATCGTAGTCCTGGAAAGAATAGGGTTAGTATTTATATGGTTGTTGGATAACTTTTTTAAAAAAAAACTTACTCGAAAGTCTTCTCAATTCCAGTAATGTCCTGGAACAGAGTCCGGGGACGCAGCTTGTAGCGATTGTACACCTCCAGGTTGTTGCGGTATGACCACTCACCACCGGCACCGTTGCGGTAGTAGGTAAAGTTCTTAGCCGGCAGGTACTTCTGCGCGGCCCACTGGAAGTCGTTCAGGCCGACCATGGCCTTGAGCGGGGCGAGACTGCCGTCCTTGAGATCGGGGACGGACAGGTCAATTCCGGTGTCGGGCTCCTCGAGGAAAAGGCGGGCGGCGTGGGAGCCGGTGGCCAGGAGGGCAGCGGAGATGACGGCGAAGCGCATTTTGGAGGGTGGTGAAGTGAGTGGATGAAGATAAAAAAAAAGAGAGACTAAAGTAGTTGGAAAGAGTTAAAGAACGAAAGTGGTAGCTGGGTCAGAGAAGACGATCAGACTATGGAAGATTGCGGGTGGTGAGGAAAATAGAGAGGGAAATGGTGACTATGGATGCCGGAAAACGGCTACTTATATACAAGTGTCGGCTCATGATTCAATGACGATGGATCGGGTGTTATGAATACAGCCATTGTACTGCACTTACTGTCCGGTCTTTTTTCCTTGTAAGTCTAATTTGTCTCTGACAGCAGTGATCCACACTGTCGAGTACGTCTGACAAGAGAACCACCACTACAAATTTCTATTCTGGGCAATGTGCCCCGCGCGACAACGGCATCTCGAAGCTTCACCCCCCCCCCCCCCCCCCCCCCCCCTCCCTCTTGTATTACTTTGCATAATGACATTAATGACGCCCAAGGGAAGTGCTCCTATTTAAGATTCTTAAGAGTGATTAAAAGGCTATCTTTTAAAGAATATTATAAACATAAGCACTCAACTATTGTCGGGAGTATTATAAGATATAGATATAATAGGATACTATTTAAAGACTAACCAAATGTACAGTCATAGCCAACCATAGATAATAGAAGGGAATTCCATAATGGCTGAGTATAGGGCAAGGACCATAGTACCAAGTCATAGCATCATACAAGGGCCAGGATCCCTTATTAGCAGATATCAACCATCTGAATATGCTGACAAGTATAGTGATATAAACTTCATCTCTCCAGCAATTCCGACATGTATTATTAGGTGTTTTTTTTTTGTGATTGCATAAGGAGAGCCTGAAAATTGATATATGATCTTCTGGACTAGTCTTGGATCAACCCTCTAAAACTTGGAGATTTGAGTCGAATTCTGTCCAATTCGATGATAGGACATACTTCTAGTAATACACCAAGGCATGCTTTCTTGACTCTTTTAGAGGTGGTGGTGTGGATTGGCATACCATTGAAGCGGCGATGTTAAAAAGAAAAAAGAAAAATCAATTTGACCCTTGTAAGTCACGGCCCAGAAGAGGCTGTATAATGACAAGCGGGGGGTCGGACTTGAACTCACTCAGCCCTTGCTCATTAGTCACAACGCCGTTTTTGACGGAGAAGCTCATCTACGCGAATGTGACTTTGCCCTCTTTCCACTACGACACTCGCCGCGCTGACATGCCGCCAAACCCACCACCATAACCAAATGAGCCCACGATCCTTTTGGAGCCGACATAGATTTGCATCCAATTATATCTCTGCATATTACCGCCGATTGTCGCCGCTAGCACCTTGATCCCGTCGTATCACGTCACATCTCTTGTAATGGGATATGTATCTAAAGTATCCCTTATCCACAATCCCACAGTTCCGCCTTTTCTACACCTCGACTTTTTCAACATACCGTCGATGCAGGTCGCAAAAAGCGGTCGCATATCCTACCCACATTGGCCCCACTTGAAATGACGCAGAGGACAGGCCAAAACTACCAGGTTATCATGGGTTTGAGTATTTTGTGTATATATTTATTTATATATGATAAGACCATTAAAAGGGACAGGAAAAGAGGGGATGACGATGAATGTTACGAGGGGAGCAGTCAGGCTGCAGAGTCGAGCGTGACTGTAGAGGGTCGTGTGATTGGTCGGCTGATCTTTGTGGGATGTTGGGATTGAAATGGATGCGATCTCGAATAGAAATATGTGGGATAATGTGCTGAAGGTAAGTTGTGCTGCATAGGCGGCAACTATAAGGCTACATTTTCAGTCATGAGAAAGTGTGATGCATCTACAGAATATAGTCTATGGCTGTTGATGACGAGCTAATATATGTTAATACATGTAAACATTTACTTACACTGGTTGGGAGAAGGCCAGGAGTTGGGTTCCTTTCTTGTATTTCTTGACAAGTTTGGTATGTTATTAAACCAAACCACAGCATTCACACATCTGGTATATACAGTTGTGTCTAGATATGAGGGAAAGGCCTGCCTTGAATGGATAGTCCCACTTCAAAGTCAACAAACAGCTCTCAAACAAAGACATTGGCAACTACCGTTTACATGCATCAAGAAAAGCATGTCTTTTATAATTAATTCATCAAGACAAGTTTGAATCTGGCAGCAAGCTGCTCAACACTTTCAATGTCTTTTGATCTTTATTATCCTGCGCCGCCGTGTTGTCGTGTTGCTCCTATGGCTAAGAAGATGACCTTGCGTTACACACAATCCTCTTCGGGCAGTTAGATGCCAACGTCATTCCGTCTAAACAATCCACAACCTCAACACGCCCGTGCTCGCCACGGATTCGAAAAGTACTGGCATCCTTCTTGATAAACTTCGTATTTTTTCCCTTCTCTTCTCAATACAAGCTTAAACTATACATTTGTTGACCTTGTCTTTATCAATTCTTTTATTTTATTTTGTTGTCATGCGGGATGCACTGATCCGCCACTCTATGTCCCTCGCTTGTGCTGTTGCCCCATTGGTGGCCTCGCTGAATTGCTTTTTTTATTTCGTTGTCCGTAAATATTGCCAACGTTGTCATTCAAGTAAGCGGCCTCTTCTGCGACCTTATTTTTTTGTTGGATGTGATTAGTTCAAGACACACGTGTGAGCGGGTGCATGTGACTTCACAGTCCGACAAAAATAGCCGCCACATTGCCTCTTTTCCCATCACTCATCAAATCTCCAAGTAGGGGGAGTGTGCATGATACCCTCCCTCCCTATCCCCATCCGGTTCGATTCTCCTCCTACACCAAAGCCTCGAAGCAAAATGCAACTCCTTGCGTTTCTACCATTGCCACTGCTTCACACCCGTCCATCCACATGTGTATATACCAGCTCACCTCGCCACCATCAGTATTCCTACAGTCAAGTCGACACGATGCATCTTTGTTTCTGTAAACGAGGCATACAAATGTATACAAATATATACAAGCTCGAGGCATATATTAGATTGCATGTACCCTTCATGTCTAATAGGCCCGCCGCAAGGGCTGTGATAAGGCAGGGTATTTTAAAAAGGGTGTCATGAAATGGCGAGCATGTCTCGACAACTATGAAGAAAAGTATATAAAATGATCATGTGGGGTGTAGGTTTCATGTGTTGATGACTTGCATATATTCACGCAGTTGGTGGGTAGTTCGATGATGGATATCCATTAATGAGGAATCCAATAAATGGCGCAGCAAAACGATCGGACATGAACTCAACGTAGAGACACAACAACAAGGACACGCGAAACTACAGACCGATATTGTGAAAAATAACAATTTTGATTCAAAGTATCTATTTACCAGTGTCCACGTATGATACCTCCGTAAAAAACCCTTCATTATCGTCGTGATGTGATGTATACGACAGAAATATGGGGTATGATGCCAATAAAAGAAAAAGAAAACAACACAATTGCCAAACCTTTACGCATAGAATGATTCCTATAATAACGACAGTGTTAACTTTGTTCCAACATAACCCTCATCTATGCCGCACCGGGAGTGTTTGTCGAGCTCGGCACCGCCGCACCGTCATCTCTATGAACCTCCTCCACAATAGCATCTCCAATAATCCCCGCCTCCCCAGCGGTAAGGGTGCCATTCTTAAGTACAGCCGCAACCGACCGGATTGGCAGTGCTGATTGCTGTAGTTGCGCTTCCGTTGCTCGGATGTAGGCTTCAATCTTCTTTTTGAGAATCCCACTCTTGACGGGCTTGGCCAGATAATCGTTCATACCGGCCTCGAGGCACTTCTCTCGGTCACCGTGGATGGCACTGGCAGTCATGGCAATGATAAGGACATCTCGGATCTCGCGGACCGACATCTTGCGGATTTCTTTGGTAGCTTCGTAGCCGTCCATAACAGGCATCTGAACGTCCATAAGGACAAGATGATAAGGCGTCCGTTGAGCGGCCATGCGGCAAAGTCCTTCAATGGCAAGCTTACCATTATCATAGATGTCGATGTGCACGTATCCAAGGCGTTTGAGAAACTGAGACGCAATCTTTTGATTGATGCCATTATCTTCAGCAACGCATACACGAACCTCAGATGTGGGAATCTGTGACAGGATAACTGCGGGGGTCGTGGGAGTGAGCGGACTCAGGCTTGGATCAGTAGGCGATCCAATGTAATCCGAATCACTTCTCTGAAGGGCTGGTGGCTTGCTACCCATAGCATGTCCAGCTTCACTGGGACTTTGTGCCATGGAAACTTTCTGGAAATTGATTTCGAACCAAACCTTGGTACCCTTGCCCGGATGACTTTCCAGATCGATCTTGCCACCCATGACAGACTGAACCAGACTCTTGCAGATACTGAGACCAAGGCCAGAACCACCATGAGCTCGAGAGGTACTGTTGTCCGCCTGACTGAAAGGCTGGAACAGGTGAGGCAGAACATCAGGCTCAATACCAATACCCGTATCTTCAACCCAAAAGAAGAGAGTCACACCCTCTTGATTATCTCCTTTGATCTTGGCACCAATGGTGATGTGACCTTGCTTTGTAAACTTGGCACTGTTGCTGATCAAGTTGCCCAGCACTTGATGAAGACGGACGGGGTCACCAAGAACACTTAGATCGTGGGGAATGCTGTTGGCCTCAATGACTTCCACAAAGATCTTCGCTTGGTGAGTAAATCGGAAGGCACGAACGGCCTCGCTCACCAACAACTGCGGACTGAAGGGCTGGATATGCAGCTGCATTTTTTGCGCCTCTATGCGCGAGAAATCAAGCAGGTCGTTAATCACAGCAAGCAACAAATCCGCCGAAACCCGAATGGACTCTGCAATTTCTTGTTGTTCGGGGTCCAGCTGACCACGAGACAGCAGATCCGCATTACCAATGACACCGTTGAGAGGAGTACGAAGCTCATGAGAAACATTAGCCAGGAAGCTTGATTTGGCGCGAGCCGCATCTTCCGCGAGCTTGACGTTCTTCTTGGCTTCTTCTTCAGCGTCGCGGGCTTTGGCTTCCGACTCACGAGCCTTAGCCTCGGATTCCCTCGCTTTCTGTTCAGACTCTCGAGCCTTCTGTTCAGCTGCCCGGGCTTGAGCGAGAGCACCCTTCTGAACTTCAGCAGCCGACTTTGTCTCAGCCGAAGCTTTCTCTAACTTTTTCATCGCCAAAGCATTGCTGTAACTGATGGAGATTTGACTAACAAGAAGTTCCGTCACCATGGAGTTCCGCTCAGTAAATGAGTTGGGATTGCCTTCGAGATAGACAACACCAAGCATGACATCATTGTGCTGAATAGGGATGGAGATGATGGCTTTGCCATTCTTGTTGAGGTTAAGCCAAGATTCATGGAAGTTGCCGACACGCTCTTCGGACTTGGTGTCTTGGCACCACACCTTCTCATGGAAACGAGTACAGTAGTGAATGATGTTTTCGGCAATGTTCTGGGCAGAATCCAGAGGGATACCCGGAAGATGGGCTTTTGCCATAGTTTCTGGAGACCCGGAGGCAGTGAGAACCCAGTTGTCAGTCGAAGTATCCTTAGTGATGATACCAACATATGTAGCAGAGCCACAAGTCTGTAAGATGACGTCGCACATTGTCCGCAGCAGTTCTTCAACCTGGAGAACAGATGAAATGATGTGAGAAGATCGCAAGATCGCCTGTAAATCAATGATATCCAGTTCTGGAAATCTAGTTCCACCTTCTCGATTCAAACCTTTGCTGTGCCATGTGTCCTCAATGCTCATCTTTGGTTCCATGCTGTTCAACATATCGTCAGAAACAGGTTGGAGAGATGGATGAAGGTGATGGGAATGAGTGCGAGAATGGGTAGGCCGATGATGAGGCTGATGCAGATGCACATGTTGATGAAGATGACCATCCTCGGCTTCGGTGTCAGTGTACTTAGCATTAACATGACTTTCGGCAAAGGTATCGGTCTGCGTACTTGCGTGAGAAATGCGTGAGCGGTTACGCGGGCGCTGCATTAGTGCCTGGTGGTGTTGCTCAAGATAGTTGGCTACTCCGAAGGCCCCAAAATTGCGGAACAACAATAAACATTCCTGCAGACAACGACTGGCAAGCCACGGGGCTTGTCGGCGCTTAAGCAAACTGCACAAGAAAAGCTGGCCGAGGGCTTCCTCAACAGGGAAACCAAACTCCGTTGAATGCTCCACGCCAATTTCATAAAGACGGACCGCATCGCCGAAACGATTCTGCAGTTCCTTTACAAGACCACGCATGTAGCACAGCCAATGCTTGAAATTCTCGTCCGAAACGGCAGTCAAGACCTCAATCTTGTGAATGAGGGCTTCAATTTCAGAAATGGCACCCTTGACAAAGTCCTTAACTTCAGCAGGAGTCCACTTCCCAGTCTCGTCATGGACCTTTTCCAAAGTTACTGCCGTGAGAGCCCATGAGTAATAAAACAATGATTGCCGGTTGCCTCTAGCAGACCACAACAGATCAATGTTATCTACACAGCGCCTTCCAACTTCTAGGGCTTCATGGAAATGACCATAGAGAACGAGAACAAAAAGCTCGATGGTTTCGTATACCATTATGGATCGACCGCCATTCTTGTTTCCTTCGCGGATGCTTTGCTTGTAAACGCTCATGCAGTGCGAATCGTCGGAGAAGACCTCTTTGGGGTTCGAAACAGTAGTTTTGCCTTGGAGAGCACGGGCAGCCTGGCGGACACTCAAAAGAATAGTTCCACCGCGCATGTCATGTTCCCATCCCGTTATATCTTCACATGAAGTAATGCACCAAAGCTCCAACTGGTAGCAGTTTTCACCGAGGGCAAGCTTAGCCATGGCGGCAAGACCTGAGGCGACTAGTTCAGCGATAAAGTTTCGTTCTGTTCTGTCCCGGACGACAATCTCGTGAAGATGACTGGCTGATACTGACAACGGTTCGCACAGGTGACTAATGAACTTATAGTACATCATCCAGCCGCGGCTAATTAGTTTGTTCTCGGGATCCCCACGTTGGAACAGCTCAGCACCAATGCGACCCAGTTCGACACCGAGCTTCGTCTTCTCGAGGTAGCTGACGGCCAACATACCCAAGAACACGAAAGCAATACCGGCTTCTGGGAAGTAGCCACATCTGAAGTATGTGTTAACGGTAACGATGGCAAGATTGTAGAACCCAACAGAATCACTCCACCAAGCTGCTATCAAGGCTTCCGCCAAGACGTTACCGACTATCGAGAAGGTAGCCGGATCTGCTTGGGTAGCAGAGATAATCATTTGGCAGTCCATATTGTAGAAGCGTTTTTCGAGAGCCAAGAACTCGGCATCGCATTTTTCGAAAGTTGGGTTGGGATCCAACTCAACACCAAGGGCATTGACGCACTTTTTAAGAGAATCGAAAGCTGCAACGGCCTCACCGGACTGCAAAAGCATGCGTGAGTTGAGCACATGAGCTGGTGCCTTTTCGATCTGCGTCCGTCCATGTTCGAGAACTTCGTGCACCAACGTAATGACATGAGAATGATGGCCAACATACAATGAGCAATCAGCAGCCTTAAGATAAAGGTTGAGTGTCTCATTGTATGAGCGATCTTCATCTTCATCGGACCAAGGATCATCTTGCAACAGTCTGACGGCGGCATGATAGAACTTGGCAGCTGTCGGCCGAGCTCCGTTGCCTGCAGCTGTCTGAGCGCAGTTACACAGAAGTTCGCGGTAAACTCTGCGGACGGGAATCTGTTGCCGGAAGATCTCAACGGCCTCGCACAGGTGCGACGCTATAGTTTCACGTATCCGCTCACCAGGCTCAGGGTTGAGTTTATGCAGCGTTCGTGCGATGACAAAATGCATCTTCTGAAGATTGCATGGTTTGAGAGCCATTGCTGCTTGGACATAGCGGTCATGGGCGAAACGATAACGGTCGTCATCTTCTGAAGGAACTAATATAGAGGCTTGTATCGCAGCGTTCAAACCTGCGATGGCCTCCGGTTGAGTATACCGGAGATATATATAGTCCGATTCATCTTCTCCAGTACTCTCTTGCGAAGTTGAGCCTTTGGGGATATCTGAAGACTGGCTATCCGATGCTTCGGAGGCGTTGCTATCTTTGTACAAAAACTCGCCATTTAGCAGAGCGCAAATCAACTGGAAAGAGAATGAATTTCCAAGCAGCGAGGCCCAGAAAAGAATGGCTCGTGTTGCCGCTGGAAGCTCCTTGAGTCTTTCAATTATGAAGCTCGAATCTAGGACGTCGAATTCTCCGTCGGTGCTGAAGTTCTCATAAATATTTTCGGTGTCGTAGGTCCACTGTCCCGCCCGGAAATCATAGGTGATACAGCGTTTGCGATGGCAGACAGTCAACATTTCGCGCATGTAAAATGGGTTACCGGCGCACTTGGAGTGAATTACGTGTGCCAAAAATCTAACACCATCTTCTGGTAGTTGGAGGGTTTGAGCTACATATTTTTGAGTATTCTCTGGCTTCAGAGGATTGAGTCGGATTTTGGTCACAATAGGCCCTGATCTTGAGCAGTCTAGCGCGTAATGATAGGTTAGTAAGAATTTCAAAATATAGATATAAGGCTTCACTCAGTTTGAAGCTCGGACTTTTCTAAAAGAGGCTATACAATATCCATGTGTTGAGTCTGACAGAAGTGAGGGAGGGGGAAGGAGGGGGGGTTGATGCAAGACTTACCATCACCACAATCCGCTGGATGTATAAGCGAGTGAACGCGCTCGGCAGAAAGCTCATCGGGGCGGTAGGTCATGATGATGACCATGCGAATTTTCGCGCCAATTATCTGAGTGACGAGATCTAACGACTCCTCGTCTGCAAAGTGCAAATCGTCCAGGCAGACACAAAGAAATTTGTGATTGGCAAACAGGCGCAAAACTTCCAATATCACATTGATAGGGCGAACAAGCTTACCACCACTTGCAGGCCCAGATCCATCTGCTGACTTGGGTGCAGATGTCAGAGAAGGTGTCATCGGTGCTATCGGTGATGAGCCACGGCGAACATAAGCAGCACTAAGAGTGGGAACAGTTAACCCAGCAGGCGCTGGTGGTGCTGGTGGTGAACCTTGTAGGCTGCTGGTGGTTGATGGCGATGGACTTGACCGAGAGCCAACAACTGACGTCAAGATCCAGGCCGGTAAGTTAAGTTGTCGGTGAAGGTCGTGCCAAATGGGTTCCACACAAGCACGAAGAGATTGGTGGAACGGAGTTTCGGTGTTGCGCTCACCCCAAACCTGCTTGAATAGGGACGACAACACCTTAAGCAGTGGTCCGAAAGCATTACGGCGAGCGTTATCAAACTTTCCAGTGGCACAATAACCTTTTTTCCTCATCTCAGTAAGGACCGATTGTACTAACATACTTTTTCCAAGACCTGCCGCGCCTTCGATAGTAACAACTTCGCAGTGGCCACGACGACGTGACTTGATTGGAACTCGTGCCCGGGACATGGCGTTGGAAGATATATCGGTGGTCGGTGGTCTCAAAGGATCGCCCAGTCCGGTACCGGTACTCTCGGATATGCTCAGGGTATTGGTGCTCATGCCTGTGTTACGATTCCAAGGTTGATATCGTGACGAATGATCACTGAAACCGGATGTGGATATCACGTCAGCAGTACCAGAAACTCCTGTCGTATTTATCCGTTTAGAATCAGGTGAACTGACTCGGTTGAAGCCGTCGAAAGAGCTGCTTCCGTTCTCACTAGATAGGTCACCAGCAGCGTCTGTGAAACTGTCAGTGGCAAAGGAAGAAAAAGGCGATGAATCTCCTGCATTCCCAGTGCCGTTTCTACTAAGAGCGACAATGTTGGGATTCACTGCCAGTCCTGAGGCAACCTTTTCAATCACTTCTGTGAGCATATCACGTTCGGCATCGCGGCCAATCATCTCGCTAGGTAGAGTAAACAAAGATGATGCATCACGGGTGCCCGCTTTCCATCCTTGAAGACTGTCGAGGTCTCCGTTTGCTAGGACTTGCTGCACGGCTTGCAAATCATACCGAAGGCCACTTGCAGAATGGTAACGGTCTGCGACAGTTTTGGCTGTGCACTTTTGTATAATGTCGGTAATGGCTTGTGGGACATCAATCCTGATTTGTGCAACGTCGTGAATGCGGTGTCGTAGAATCGATTGCACGATGTCAATCACGTTCTCACCCTCAAACGGTTGTTTCCGTGTGAGCATCATCCAGAACACTATACCCAAAGAATAGATGTCGGTACGAGTATCAGGCTCATGAGCCATACGTCCTGTTTGCTCGGGGCTAATATACAACAGTCGATTACGCGCACCAAGGCCATGAGATAGATAATAACTCCATGTGGAGCCATAGAGACCATGCTCAAAGTATTTTATACCTGACCCAAACACAGAGATTTTGACCTTCTTTTCCTGGGCATTGTAGTGGAATGAGTCGCCACGAATCTCTCCGTGCACCAGTTCATGTTTATGATGGAGGATTTCAAGACATTTGGCGGCACCGATGGCGAAGTCTAAGAAATATGGCAAAGACACTTCGGGGCCTAGATCTGGATTGTCCTTTAAAACGGGCACAAAATTTCCTCCTTGTTTTTCGGTCCTATAGAAGGCAGGGCCTAGATTCATGGTCCGCATGATGTCATTCTCTCCTGGATCCTCATAGATAGTAACGATGATAGCACTCCGGTCACCAACGAGTGGTGTTAAGCGTAAGAAGTCTAGCGGTTTGACAATGTAGTCGGCCTTGGAATCTGCTAACGTTAAAGACTTGGCTATTTGAAAGTTTCGCTCTTCGCGGAAGACATTGTATGTCACACGAGCAACAATGGGCTCCTCTCTCACTGCTTCTGATGCAGAATTGGAGACAGCCGGCGGTGAAACTGTGGAGTCGCTGTAGCGACTATCTGTGGGATATGGCGGGGGTGATGATAGGTTCTCGGGCGTTGGTATCGGAAATGTCGAGGTTCTTACAGGTAGTCTTGGTACCATACCGCTGGGAGTTCCGCCGTTATATGCCACATTATGGCCCGAGTATACTGAGACAAATCGTGTACCGTGTATAAGCCTAGTTGGAGGGCATCCTCTGTCAGTCTATGTTGATTGCATGCATATTTACACTGTTGTGGTGAGCATCGCAGATGTGGCACCCGAAATCATGTCCAAAAAAAACTTACCATATGTCGTTAGGTGTGTGTATTGGTGGTCTAGACTCGTCCCAAGTATAGCCTGAAAACTGTCGCAGCCTTTGGTATAATCGCGCTGGGGGCGCGTAGAAATCTTCGGTTGATGCCATCGTGGTCCCCGATGTATCTGGCCCCGCCGAAGAGCTGTGGCCATCATGGCGGTCGGGACCCATGGCGGACATGCAATTAGTACCTGAGTGTATATATGGTATGAGAGCTTAAGATCGGCTACCTGAGCTCGAGCTCTTTAGATGACTCTCTGTTCGTGGTTGGGTATAATGCGCTTCGGTGGATGTCGTGCCAAAGTAATTTCAAGCTTTATGTCGGTTATTACGGCCAAATATGTTCGGTGTGTGTGATGCGCCGGATTCAACCAAGCTCTAGGTCACTGGTATAGATATGCTCAACAATGTGGACGGGGCACATAGAAATCGAGGATGCAAACCTCTGAGCAGAAGAATTTTGGGTATATATCTAACGGTGTCAAGTGCTGAACACAGGTAATCGATATTGAGGGACTGTCGTTGGAGGGGGTATCGTCAGAAGGCAACTGATCCAGGGATGATGACAGGCGTGCAGGAGGATCGTAGCGGCGTATGGGCGGGGGGTACAAGGCTGCTTCGTGGTGATCAATCGGCCGAACGACGCCGAGACAAATCGAGGATTGAAGAGAATGACGAGTGAAGTCACAAGTGTGTATGTGCAGGTAGGGTCTATTGAAGATGAAGCAGAATGAGGCCCAAACGACGGAATTAGGGTTCCAGTCTGTCGGTGAGTGTGTCAAGCCGCAATGATCCTGCGCTGGCCGCAACTGCCAATAGTGAACAGAGGCAGGGAACAGGCGGGTCGGAATTTTCCCTTGTCTAGCGGGGGTGAAATGCACTATCATGGACCAGAACGACGGTCACGATGCGTACTGCATGACAGAAGCATGAAACATTTTTCAACAAGAGATTTATTGGAACAGTCTCACATATATACCCTAAAATTTTGTCTAGCCTCACCAATTAAAACTAGCCAGATACTAACAGCCTGGCCTCATCATTGATATATAGGGTCACTCAAAGTTCAAGGAATGAGACCAAAGGATTTCGTTGACCCTCTGCTTGATATATATTGAGCCCATTAAATTGTCACCTCAGCATGGGATCTCAACAGACCCTTTCGTTTTGAAAATTGCACGCTACATTAAACGGGATTAATAGAGCAAGCTGGGTTTCGACCTATCTATTTGTCAATCATCAACTTGTGCAGTATCTCACAACCCAATAAATATGTGTGAAGCTTTTACCAATTGATGAACTGTTCTGTTTTTCAGAAACGAAAGATTGGTGACTATATGGCCCTCGCCACAATCATACACAATACAAATATCACTGTGGATTGCTAGCTGTTTCAAGGTTACAGCGATCCACTTTCAGGGCTTTGCCGGGCCAAAAATATCGCGGCTCGGCTTAGCCATTGATCAAGAGTATGTTCATAAATGGTATCGTGAGCTTAATATCACAGACATGCTGTCCGGTTACAATGGATTCCAAAAGAATTTCTTGGGATATCATATGCGATGGAGGTCTTGTCGGGCACCAAGTCGGCCAAGTCAGGTCGTCGCTAAGCAGCACTAATGCCCAAGGAAGAAGTAGCTTTGGTTTACTTTACGAATGTACCGTTTGAATGATTTCATCTTACTGCCATACCAACATCCGATTTAGGTAGCAACTACCAAGGTCCAGTCGGGTTTCTTGATCCATAATAGCAGAGTTTATATATTGATATAGAATTCTGCAACAGTGCGGATTTGTCTTCTTGAAAATATATCAACCTTTCCGCAGTTTTTCCTTTTCTCACCTTTCCTTATAATGTGCCATGCATCTGGAGTTGCGTTAAAAGTGGGGCTGTGAAGCGCCATCAACCGCCAGCTGAGCACAGGCTGATCAATATGGTTTCCCAATGAGGGGGCACAGCATTGACTGGCTCTATCGTCCTTGTTTCTTCTCTAGTGTATTCAACATATCTTCAAACAAGAAACAAGACAACTGGTGTATTTTAAATAAGGTATTTGCAACCAATCTATTCAATACCTAGGCTGGTTCAAACTGGACGTTTCATTTAGCATATTGAGACTCATTTGGTTACAGACCGACTTTAGCCCTAAAAGTTTCTTAGAGTTAACAATCCACATCTCTGGAGTGTTAGTTTATCAACTTGGGATCAAGTAACATGGGAGGAATACAAGTCAATATGTACGAACTTTATTGTCGATGATTATATTTTATCAGCTTGTGATTCTTGTTATTCTTGCCGAGCAAGAGGCGTTGGCATCCCCATATATTATTTCTCACTGGCCTGAAAGGTTTGACTCTTCGTAGTGTACAACATAACACAAACAGCCATGTGGTTTTCCTAAAATATTACAATGCCTCCAAGTCTAACAATAGTTTCAGTATGTACCGACTTCCCCTAGATGACCTGGGTTTTACGGACCTCTAAAAGCCACCCCACGCACTATGTGCGCGGTCGTCAGTCAAGCGGGATTAAGCCGATGTCACACGGCACAATGCTCAAACAGAGTGTTGTGCCCCTTAGTTCGTATATGTAAATATTTTTTGAGACCCCGGGTTCTAGATGAGACCTTTCCAGCCGCAATAAACAGAGCTTCAAGACCTGCGGTAATAGTGCAAACAGACTTGCATTCTGTGGTACATATGTCGGAAAATCTACATGTGAAGATACTGCTGCGATTCGTGATGTGATTCAGCAAGCTGCGAAGTTGTGATTTATAAATGTCAGTAAATGTTACCAAATTTGGTCATGTTCTTGTGTGATAAGCTTTTCACTTAGAGATCATATCCACAAATCGATAGCTCACATATCTAACAACACAGCGGGGTGGGTCGCTATGTAATATTGACAGGATGAATGTTAGCGAAATATCCAGCCAACATGCAGCGTCATTTCCAATTCAGAGAATGATGACGTGGAAAAGGTAGCGCCACCGATGAGTTAGATATTTAAATTGTTATCAATGCGGCCTTTGTTTAGACTATCAAGACATCACCACAGGGTTGGTCATGCCACTGATATCATTAGTAGTTTTGTGTCACCATATAGTAGATTGATACTAACCCTTACAACTTACCAATACATATTAGTCCTTAAGATTCAATGCCGTTTGTGTGGAATGCTCATATCATCATTGGCGTGTTTATTCCTTTATTACACCCACTCCAATATATCAAGGCCTGCATTTCAATGGTGAAACTTTTAGATTTTTAGCAATGAGACAGTTGGATACTTAGCTGGAAAATATGAAACCTGTTCTCATCTAGGGTTTCCGCCAACGCATATGAAAACAAAAGTTGGAGAGGTCATTGTTGGAGTTCGGCATTATACTTGCAACCGAGAACATGGTGTCACTGCGGTTAGAGTCCTCAAAATGAAGTGTGATATCAACGAAGCCCGTGAACTCCAACAGCCTTGAATTATTATGGAGTTGGAGTCAACCAATATTTATTCAAAACCAGCGGTGGTTTATGATGAGTCTGATGAGCTTCTTATCATGCCTCAACACCAGAATAAAAGAACATAAAGAATACTTGTGATATCTTACTGATATTTTTCAATGAACTTGTCATAGTCAGTCATTTTTCCGGAGCACTTCAGGCAAGGTGTTAATTTCTACAGTATCAGATCTACCACTCGTATGAGAGACTTGCATTTTTTGATTTTGGGGTCAATTCAACAAAATGAATGCTCTTTTATGAAGTCCTCAAGTCAAGACATTACTCCACAAGAGGACATCGCGCAAGATCTTTGGAATTACTGCAGTCCGTTTAGTACACCGGCTTAGTATTATCGAAGGCCCTATTCAGGTACGATCTCATTCTTGAAGGCTTTTACCGATATTAAGACCTTGCTTAAGGCACCAAACAGCTTCAATACTTGATTTTTAGTGACCCTCGATTTGTGAAACAATCAAACAACTTCATCACTAACATGGGCAATCACACAGCCGGGCCTGTCTGAAAAGACTATCCCACAACACTTCGCGGGAATCGTCTCGCAATATGGGGATCAGCCTGCCGTAATAGCTCGCTCACCTGAAACTCCCACGTTGAGACCGCAAGTGACAACCTTGAGTTACCGGAGTCTGGACGAGCAGTCCAATAAACTGGCACGATCTTTGCAACAGTTAGGTGTACATAAAGGAGACCGAGTAGCAATCAGTCTTGGTAGCACGACCGAGTTCGTTACTTTGACGTATGCGGTGTACAAACTTGGTGCTGTACTCGTGCCCCTTAACCATTCTTTCGATGTGCTACAGGTCGAATCAGCTCTGAAGCATCTTGGTGTGTCGGTCCTGATCATCGGAGCCGTGACAGATCTGGCTTATAAGCCAGGGCGTGGTCGATCGAACCTAGAGCTGCTCAAAGAGCTAGTACCAGACCTATGGGAGCGAAACCCTGCAGACGAAATCCAGACTGCTTTAATCCCAAGCTTGCGTCGGATAATCGTTTTTAGATAACCTTGCACATCACTCTCATATATCGTTTACCCAAACATTAGTCGGCCTGCCTCATTACCAGGATCTCTTGCACAATAGCTTTGCAGATGTGACGTCTGATAGTACCTTAGACAATCGCGATGTGGTCAATATCCAGTTTACATCGGGGACAACGGCTGTGTCCAAAGCAGCCATGTTGTCACACCGCGGAATTCTCAACAACGGCTCACTGATAGCACAGAGAATGGGTCTAGAGCCATCGGATCGAATTGTGGTGCCGCTGCCTCTTTTTCACTGCTTTGGGTCAATTTTGGGATACATGGCCACGGCCACGACCGGTGCCTGTATAATGTTTCCCAGTCCAGCATTTGATCCTGTGGCCTCGCTCAAAATGTGCGTCGAGCATGATGCTACAGGATTATATGGAGTTGCCACGATGTTGATAGCCATTTTGGACATCTTATCAGAAGGCAAAGCGATTGCGGCACCTCCTTGCTATCTAGTGAAGGGTATCGTTTCGGGCTCATCGGTTCCTGAAGCTCTTATGCATCAGCTTTATGGCAGACTCGGTCTTAGTGATCTGACCATCTGCTACGGAATGACGGAGACTGCACCTGTCAGTTGCATGACTACTCCAACAGATGATATAATAAAAAGGACTATAACGCTGGGCAGACCTCTTCCGCATACAAATGTCAAGATAGTCGATCCTACCGATCCATCAAGGATCTTGCCGGTGGGTGAACCAGGTGAGCTTGCTGTCTCGGGATATCTAGTTATGCAGGGCTATTGGGGGGACAACACACGAACTCAAGAAGTATGCATCCCTGACGAGCATGGTGTCATATTGATGCATTCCGGAGATGAATGCCGAATTGATGAAGATGGCTACATTCAAATCGTGGGCCGTATCAAGGACTTGATTATTCAGGGTGGCGAGAACATTCAGCCACTGAAGATCGAAAACTGCATTCTTCAGCATCCTTATGTTCTCGAAGTTAGCGTAGTTGGAGTTCCGGATGAGAAACTGGGAGAATGTGTCGGAGCGTTTGTTATTGCAAAGCATGGTGTTAAGGCGCCCAACCGGACTAAAGAAGTAAGTGCAATTGACGACAGCGAGATCAAATCTTGGGTGTCTCAAATATTGTCATATCACTTGGTGCCCAAACATGTATTCTGGGTTGAAGACTTTCCTAAAACTGCGAGCGGTAAGGTTCAAAAGTTCAAGCTTCGTGAAATGGCCCGAGAATTGATTGCGAGAGAGCGCCGAGGATAGAGAACGATAATGTGGCTGTTCGAATTACTGGTGGAAAGAGATAGTGTTATCGATGTTTCGTCTACTCTTTGGCCTAATTAGAGATATATGCCCCTTATATAAGGCCAAAACATCGTCCCTTTTCGATAGATAGGATGGTTACTTCCCAATATGGCAATTCGTTATCCTAGATTGATGGGACCCACACATTGTACCCGTAAATGGTTATGACACAGAGAACGAAATAAATCTTTACTTCTAAATATGCTAAAGGTTCAGGACCTGCAGACCTATTGCAGATTTTGGGAATTGTAGTTGATATGTTCGTGGTACTATTCTCTTTGTCTGCAGTCTGCCTTGAAGCTGAAGCATTCAGAGTGTTCAGGATAACCCAAAATGTTTTACAGTCATGAAAGTAAGTACTAGAATACATTGTGCTGAAGAACTATAGCTAATGTCAAGAAAGTCTTGACGAGCCATCAATATGGCGTTGCAACCATCTGGTGAGTTTCATATCAGAAGTGCCCCGTCAAGGTTCACATACTCAAGGTGTTGTAGGCTCGCGGCTACCGTGAACACCAAGGCCTGCATGAGTCGGAAAGCAGTATCTGAAGTCGACATCAACAAGGCTGTTCAAAAAATCATTGACCCTGGTGCACCACTCGCTCTGCGACTCCAGAGTAACCTGCTTTATGGCATGTCTCGTGTGTACAATCAGAAGACGGTGTATATTCTAGATGATGTCACACGCATGTCGCAGAAGTTGCGCATGTCGCATAGTCTCACCGAGGAAGATCATCTGGTTGCTTCCAATGTTGTCAAAGCCCCGTATGTTCACTCGAAATTACATTCTCTGGTAAATTCCTACTGACAGTTGTAATGAAAGACGCCGCAACATTGTACTCGAAGATAACCCGGGGTTCCTGTGGGACCCTATCTCCGTCCCTGACTTTTTGTCCGCTGAGGCAGCTCTCCGTACGTCTGGTAGCCAGTTCCAATCTCATAACAATACTTTCCGCACCAGCTCCCACATGAGCCCCAAGACTCCCAGTTCCTTGAGATCCCGTCCTCGTCGTGGGAGCAAAGGTAGTCGTGGAGGCAGTATCCAACTCGACCTGGGACCCAGCCCCGACCATAGCAGCACCAACCTTCCCCTAAAAATTATCGGTAACTCATCGCCATTGGCCAAACACGGAGCATTGAGAATTTCCGGCGATGAGGATCTGATGCCACTTGATGATCTTGGATTGGACTTGGACTTTGGGGTTGAAGATCGAGTGAGGGTTGCGGGTGATGAGCCACACTTCGGTTTCCTGGATGGCATGCAAACAGCCCAAAGACAAACCAGCGAGCAAACCAATCAAGAACTCACACAGCTAAAGAATGAACAAGAAGATGTCGTCATGATTAATGTGGATGCTCCTGTCATCCCAGAAGAGCAGCCTCTTCCCTCAGCTGAGGCATTCCCTACAACCAAGAAGGGCAAGACTAGTGCTGATGATGCACAGAACCAAACCAAAAAACAAATCCCTCTCCGCCACACCCGAACCCCACGTCTCAAAAGCTTCTACGATGATGCGACTGAGATCACCAATAATCAAATACGCCGTGATTATCTCGAATATGTCGACATCCAAAAGAAACTCACAGAATCCAAAATGGCCCGTCATGCCAAACGTCAAGCCAGAGATATTGCCTTGGGCTGCATTTTTGGTAATGGTATAGGCCACATTAACAAAATTCACCCCGAGACCCAACATGTCTTAGCCTCCCACTTTTCCGGTCCGAACTGGATGGCTAGTCTTCGTGACCCCAGGATCCTCATGACAGCGATCACGACAGACCCCATACCCCAGACCTTAGTCAACGATAAAAACAACTTCAACGACAAGGACGAAGATCTCATCATTCCCGAAACCGAAGCCACCCGCCGCGCCCAAGAAGACAACCTATCCCTCGGCGATGAGCGCTCCCGCCGTGGCACTCCCGCCGCCGAAGATCACCATTCCTCCCTCGCTCCCTGGATGCGCGGCAGTTCCGTCCCTAGCTCTGCCAAGTCAGCCCGGGATCCTAGCGGGCTTGCCTCCCGCCTGGCATCACCACTCCAAGGCCGCTCCCAACTCCAGGATATTGAACACCTCAGTTCGGAAGCTGGGAACTCAATGATGGATTATGAATGGGGTAATGTCGGGGCCATCAGGACGGATGGTGGGCCAGTGGTTGGGGAGTTGAAGGAGTTTCGGGAGTATGTACACGAAAGGGCCTGGAAGAAGAGAGTTAATATGAGTGGTAGGGGATCAGTTCGTCGGAGCGGGGGAAGGAAGGTTGGCGATGGCAACAAGATGGTATGGATGGATTTTGTAGAGATTGCGGGGCCTTCGGTTGTTACCAGGGCAGAAGCCGCAAGAGCGTTCTTGAACATTTTGACAATGGCTACCAAAAATGATTGCAGTATCCGCAGCGAGTACATCAGCGCGGATGACCCAATGGTTTTGGGAACTCAAATCATTGAAATTGGATTACAGCCTACCCCAAGTAACGGAACTCGCGGAAGCGTTCACGGGTAATATTCATCTTGAAAGAATCAATGTTGCAACATAGCAAGACAGATAGTGAAAATTCCAAAAAATGGGTTCTTGAATTATTACTGTATATACGTATGCGTTGACGTCATTAATTCATAACTTTACTCATCATCATCCACGGGCTCTCTGTTCGCAAACGTCAAATATTCACCAGCATCTTCATCGTTCTTAGTCACGGAAGTCCAAGCCTCATGTACTGGTTTCAGCAATTCATCATTAAAGGCCACTCCAGAGGTAGAGCAGGGCATTGTGATGGTGTTACCGTCGTTCAACAGAGACGAAGCACCCTCAGCCTGCTCGTAGTAAACTCTCACGAGAGGCGTCGGGGCGGGATCAAAAGTGGCAAGCAAGGAACTCAAAGCGATCTCTACTATGTTCTTGGAGTTTTCATACGCAATGGAGGTGATATGAGCGACACCTAACGTCAGAATGTTAGCAATGGTATACTTCAGTAATCAAGGTAACAAAAGCAGATGTTATTATCTCCAATCAGAGCTAAGTTTTATCCTCAAGATTGTTCGGATAACGTAGATAAGAATTTAATAATGTTTCATCATAAGAGATCGTGATATGGAACAAATAAAAGAAGGGCTTGAACTTACACATATTCTTAGGGCATTCCCCCGTTCCGCTAGAGTGAAGTTGAATATAAACAGGATGTTTCTGTTCAGGCGAGAGTGACCCCGCAGGGAATGCCACGATCGCAATATCAGGATTCTCAGAGGCCGCATCAGCAGAACGCTGGAACATAAAGGCTGGGGAGTTATCAAGTACGGCAATCAACTTGCTAGTGACCCTGTCGCCTTCTACAGCATCCTGATCAGTGACAAATAGCTTGGTCTTGATAGAAATATTGCCAGTGACGGTGACCTCAATCTTAGCATCACCTTCATTGAGAGTCTTGGTACCCTTGACGCCAAACTGGAGGCAGTATATAGCACCACCGACTGCAGAAGCACGACAGCAAGACTGAATAATCTCAGAAAGACCACCGTATCTGGGGTATACAGCAGCAAGCTTGTACTCATTCGTTTGCATGGAGCTCAAGTACCGAGCGATGGATTTGATGCCAGCTTCCACGGTAATCTTACTATCCAGACTCAACGTGAGCGAAACAACAAAAGCGGTGGTTGCAGCCTCAAGCCCGGCAGTCAAGACTAGATAGTCTGATAACAACTCCTGTGCATGCGGCAACCAGGCCTCCGTATTTTCAGGGGACTCAAAGTCCATGACAAGACGAAGGAAAGACCAAATCTTGCGCTTTTGTTTCGCACTCAAGACATTAGAGGCCACCATACCCTCTCGGGTAGATGGTACTTGCAATAGCGAGCCCTTTGCTCCATCCGTTCCAGGCTGGTAGATAAATGGGGATCCAACAGCCACGAACTCAATACCGCGGTATACTTGTGACGACACGAGCTTGGCCTTGAACTCCGAACCGAACAGGATCAACTGAGATGCCAATGGCAGTGTATAAGACCGTGACGAACCCAACTTAGACTCGGCATCTTCGGCCTTTGTAAACGTGGCGGACCGGAAAATCTTACTCTTGTCAGAGCCAGCATTCTCTTTTGACCAGTTTTCAAGCTCGTTAAGAGAAAAGGCAGCATCGGGACCCCCATAGTAATCGCGTCGGTCGAGGTGAAGAATCTTCTTACCGGATCGTGAAAGAGCTCTTTTATCGGGGCATAAAGGGTTTGGCGTCAGTCAAGATCAAATCAAGATCATGGAGCCGTATCCCCCCCATGCCACCGATCCAAACGTGGAAGAGAAGAGGAACATTGGAGAAACTCACAAGGCCAGGAGCGACGGCTGCAAGCCAGTGCCGTGAATCACAACATCAAAAGTTTCGCTGGCAAGTTCTTCCATGGTGAGTGTATGAATCAGAGAAGGCGAAAAAAATAAATTTGCAACGGATGCGAACAGACGATTAAGAATTTATTCTCCAGTAGGAGTGCTGGTTCACGGAGAAAAAAAATGTTGAAGCTTGAATTTCCCAGCCTCGGACCCCATTTCGAAGTGGCCTGCTTAGTCATAGCCTTTTACCATGTCCAGGATATAAATGTCGCGTGGAGGGAAAAAAATGTTTCATTTATTTGGTTTTCTTTTGGAGATCAACCGCTCAGCAACGGCTATGGTGCGGAACTCTCTAGTTGTACATCATGGTTATTAAGTCAGACCTTAATTGGCTCTGATTACAAGGCTGGGCGGGAGATCAAATTATTATCGGCCGGTATCTACTGCTATAGAAGCGGCGCTGTATTCCGCATGAAATGGTGGTTCGAATGGTTGATACATTTCTCTGTGACTTTGTTCTTCGGAAACTGTATTGCATGTACCTTGAAAGGCTCTGAGCTATCAGTCCCATGTGTTTATATCAATACAATATACCTGTTGTATATGAGAGCTGGTATTCGGATGCCGAATTTGACGGTCACAGTCGCATAGGTTGCCCGGCGTTCGTTTGCGCAACACTCGGTAACCACTATCTGCTGATTGTTCCATAGAGGTAGGCTATGGTATCATAATCTAGCTGAACAATATAGAAATTAGTGCAAAATAATTCCCCCGTATGGTTTATGATAGTCGTTGGTCAATGGGCGAGATCGTAGGCATTACTTTATTTTGGGTATCTTTAAAACCTGAGTCTAGTCTATGCTGAAGGCAATGCCTTCTTGAATTCATCCCACCGCTGCGCAGCCACCTCCGTGTAAGCCAACAACAATTCTGGCGTAATCGTAGTCCCTCCCTCTTTCGAGATCCCCAAGATCTGAAGCTCTCCACCCATTTTATCCACCACCATCGTAATGCTCTCCGGGCACAGCTTCTCCTCCAAGCTATCCGGATCCAACAGCAACCAGAACTTTCCCTGTCCCGCCGTGCCAATGTCCTTGTCACTAAAAACCACTGCTGTGCATGCCACTGGGAAAGACGTAATGGTCAAGGGCCGGGACTCATCCCTTGAGCAGACGACGAGTTCCCGATCCGGATCCCAGGAAGCCTTTGGCAACTTGGTGTCCCTCAACGCCGCAATGACGGCCGCCCACGCGGCATCAAACGGGTTCCCATCAAACGAAATGAAGAAAATGTCAATGTAAAGCACCCAATACGCCACCGTAATGGCATCGCTGCTCTCCCCATCGTTATCTTCGCCATCCTTCATCTCATCCTCCTCCGCCAACCCACTCGGCAACGCATATCTAATCCGCAAGTCATCCGCCTTCACCAACTTGCTCGAATGCAACAGCGAAAACACCCTCGTACTCAAAGTCTGCGCCAACGTCGTCGGCGGAGCCCCCGGCAAAAACTGCGGCGAACACCCCGTCGCCAACTCAATATTCGGCACCAACAAATCATAATCCGCCACCTCCGTCTCCCGGTTTCCCTCCCGGAAACTTGGAATCTTCGACGTCGCCAACGTCTCTCCGCGCACCCCGCAGATCACGGTGGTGTCTCCCAGGCGGAAAATGGAACTGCCGTGGGCATGTGTGAGACTAGAGTTGTTTATGAAGGGGGGCCGCGCGGCGGAGGGCGCGCGACCGTTGGAGCGGGAAGGCCCGATGGGGGAGAGAGTGTCGAGGTTGGCAAGGAGGTATGGGTGAGGGGAGAGTTTGGCGAAGGTCGCGCGGGGGAGTCCCATTGAGGAGGTCATTTTGAAGGAGAAATATGTGTGGTGATTGTATTAAAAAGAAAACGATCAGACAATAGGTTGTGGTTAGAAGCCGCGAGGCTGCGATTTCAATTTTTGGCCAATTTTTGAATCGCAAAGGATTTGGATGTAATTTTCAAAAATTTGGCTTATCGCGAACCCTGGGGTAACCCTAATATATCACACTACTCAGTCCATGATGACAAGATCACGATGGAATTCGAACCTGGCAATACATTTTTAAAATTATATCATACGAAAGAAGCTTCTACAGTTTGATAAGACCTCTGGCATGTTGAATCTACTCATAGTACTGCAAGTGTTTTGTTCAGAAAAACTGCTACAGTTGTCTTGATGTCAATATACAGGATGACTGAAGAAATCTGCAAAGAGCATTAACAATATCATACCTCAAGAATTTGAACAACACCCGTTTTGATCCAGCCACCGACAAAAGATACAACAAAGTACTTCCAACAAGAACCAACATATTTTTAAAAGCAGGCAAAGCATCAAGCAAGGTACTTTTCCATGTCCCCCCACCTAGCAGTGTGAGGTAGGATTACAGCGACGATGGCCATATAACGAGAGCCTACTCATGCACTTGTAGTTCATGCAGCGCAATGCACATGCTACCGAGATTGCACTTTGCAAAAAACAATATATCATGACCACGTGATATTGATTCCTATCATTAAACTAACAGACTCTAAGCCCAGTAAGCTGCGGCTATGGGCCGTGGATTGCGATCTATCATTCTAGTTAATAAACATGGGCTGCATATTCCCCGCTTGACAATCGTGGCAAACTGGTCGCAGACAACGGTCTCTATATCATACGTTCGATCTCTCTGTACCCACGCCGATATCTGTAGCCCCCCCAGCAACAATTTCATCCCATCCAACCTTCCCATCCCCCCACTTCGCATTGTGCACATTGTTGGACCAACAAGCCCCTCTGTCATGTGTATGTATATGCCTTTGCGAAGCGAATGACTTTTGAAAAGTCTAGACCACGGAGACCAATCGACAAGTCTGATATGCCGGGGGTAATTACGAGCCAGTGATATATGCAGGAAATTCTATATATATTGAGAGTGGGAGATGACGACTGATGTATGCGGTTGGTGAGAAAGTGTTCAAATACGACCGTCTTTTCAAGTTATTCTGATGACTGTTGGTGATTATGTGGGATGAATTGATGATAAAGACCATGTGATGGGGTTTACGAGATAATTAATGTGATGGTACCGGCACAGGTGGCGGTGAATTTGAACTATATATCTACTGCGAGATTGAGGCAAGTGTTTGTTGGATCAAGGCGGGGTCGTGAGACGGAGCTGACATAATGCAAGTGGCATGGACTGGTATTAAGGATATGTAAGTAGAGTGATAGATGGCGATGTGGTCATTCATTACGGCCAATTGACTATGCATCTATACACATCGTATATATACACACCATCATATATGGTATGATATTAGAAAGATCTCATAAAAACGGATCATGACATTACTTCAAATCTGAGTTCAATCTCTGATGAAATTCTCCATGGACCAACTCCTCTAATTCAACATCAACACCTCCCTCCACCAATCCCGCACCGCCAATCCCAGCCTTTACATTATGATTGGCGGCGTCTTTTGTCTGCCCACTTACAGCATCTCAATGGCGCTATGGCCAATAGGAGAACACCATTTGCCGCCAACCTTTTGACGATTTGTGGGGCGGGCTGAGTTGGATCCTTGTCTTTGAGGAAGCCGGGGTGACTGTTTTTTTGATGTTGGCGGGAGTTGAAGACGAAGATGAAGGGAAAGTTGGTGTCGGTATAGTTTTGGGGAGGGAAGTAGATGGGTAAAGACCGAATTGGGCGATAATTTATTGTGTCGGAGCTTTTGCGTGCAGAATTTTAGGGCAGAAATGAGGGAGTTTGCCGGAGGTCGCTGATGTTGTAAAATGTGTATTGTGATGAGAGTATCAATATCAAAAAGAGCACAAAGATGCACTCTATCCTCCATAATATGTTGTACACCACACACAGAATACCAACCTACATGCCACCCAAGATAAGTATAACTCTGTAATACATATTACACCCACCATTTCCAACCTCAAGAAAAAACATCTCCATCAACAAACCCGCATTTTCTTCAGATGGAAGACACAAACGAAACCAACGCATCACTACCCTCTTCAACTCAGCGGAGTCTCGGGAATAGCAAAAAAAACAAGATCCTCAATCCTTCCCGTTGCATCTTGCCAAAACCTGGCATCTTGTTGGTTGAACTCATAACCCACCGTAAGATTACCATTAGAGTCGCAGTCATGAGAAGCCGAAAGGAGATTTCCCAGTCACCATTTCGTTCATGGTGGGTTAGAGAGAAGGCGAAGGTGGTCAAGTTCATGCGGCACCGAGAGCGGTGAGGAAGCGCTCGGGGGAGGATTTGGTGGCAAGGTATTCTCCTGATTGGTCATGGGGGTTTGCCCGATGGGGAGAAGCTGTCTTCTGTATCCGGACATGGAAAAATCTATCAAGGCATATAATGATGACAAGTTGGCCGGGGAAGAAGGAAAATTATGCAATACATGCACATGATTAAGTACCGGCTTCTCCCGGAAAGGAAAAGAAAAAAGAACGGGCATATAGTCATACAAACATGTTTAAAGGGAACACAAAGTTTTATGCGGCCGTTGTAGGCGGCCAGAGCATGGGATGTGGACGAGAGAAGGTGGCTCTTGGGAAATGAAGATGGTGAACGATGATAGGTGTGACAAGGCGAGAGAGATTTTGCAAGTATTTTCTTTTCCTTTCGACATCTCGTTACGTCGGCTTTTCCAAGCGCCCGTTTTCGTCCTCGCTGCAAAAGTCCATGTGACGAGCGACATCTCACGATTGCGTCGATATCTTCCCCCTTCATATTTTATCTTCTAAGAAATAGACACAATGAACAGAGAAATCGTTAAAGCGTCAAATGTTGACTTGCGTCTACACACATTGACAAGTGCAACTGGAATGTAACGGTGCCATGGCTGTCCTTGCTCTTGGACACGGATAGATGGATAAATGGACGGCGATTGGACATGAGGGATAACATGGCTGATATAGGTGGGATGGGGGTGACGGTTTGTGTAAGTGGTGGTGATGTCGACGGGCCATGCGAGCGCTTAGAGAATGAGGGGAGAGAGAAAAAAATTGGAAGACTCAAGCGATGAATATTCGAATCCTTAAACCGAGAAGCAGTGATGAGATGTACAAAATAGTGATAGATGCGTAAATGATCATGATTGAGCATCATTGATGTCTTTGGTAATTCATCGACCTGCTACTTCGGCCAGGTTGTAACGTATACATATAAAAAAAAACAGAATTTTGCACCCATGCATCCCCCGATCACATCAGGATTGATTCCCGGCCAACCCCGGCCAACACCAATGCCCTCCACCACCTTAAAATCCACCATCTCCCCTCATCTACCTGTCATTTTCCCTACATAAACATATAGCTGCTGCTGTTATTCTTCACACCTTGGCATGCCTCTGACAGCGTAATACGATATCCCATTTTCATTGTGCACATCGTCGTCTGTCGTTTCCGTACGGTGATAACATCCGATATCACATTGTTCACTGTTCCATTGTGTAAACAACAACCCAGTAACACACCGGAGCAGATATAAAAAATCCCAACTGAATTTATCGATTGGTCAGTTCAGACTTCAACTTGCCGTCATCCCACATCTCATCTATATTATCTTCTGGCATGCTTATTTCCTTTGGCCCCCAAAACTTTCTTGGGTCCCTTTTACACTCTGCGCCTGCCACGACCTTGGCGCACCATATCTATCCGCAAACACCCCGTTCCTACCGAGTCAGCAGATTTTATTTTTTGATTTTATTTTTGATTTTGTGTTTTGTTTCTTGTCTATTTTCTCGAGATCATTTAGGACGATCAGTCACTTTTCCACGTTTTTGAACGTCTTCGTTGTGCGAGGTTGAGATACCGGACACACGCATGTTTGCCATTCGTTACCAGAAGAAGCTTGTTTTAGGTTCGGAGAGAAAAGGTATTCTGGTTGTGTACAATTGGAGATACAAATCTGATTACAATCAACACTTATACCGGAACTCATTGGCCAGAAGCTCCGGATCCTGACCGTTGGCAAGGCCGCATAACGGCCCTTCTCGGAGCTACCCCCTCCGCCTCCACCATCTACTTAATCTCCTCACATCTCCAATATCACAATGTCCTCCTCATCACCACCCCCGCCACTTCCCCTCCATCGCCGCATCTCCATCCCCCTGACCCCCAACTCCCCCGCCGGCCTTGTTGAAGCCCACGTTGTTGACCCCTGGGAAAAAGCCACCAAGTACTCTCTCTGGTGGACTTACTTCGCCCTCGCCCTCTCCGCCTTCGTCCTCATTGTCCGCCTCTGGCACTTCTGGCAAGACCGCATCCGCCGCGCCCTCTACAAACAAGAAGTCGACCGGTACTTTGAGGAGCTCCGCGCCCTCGATTTCGACTATGCGCAGCAGGCCATCGTCACGGGACACACGGCGAATGCCTATTTGAATCAGCAGACGGAACATAATGATCACGGCAGCAATGACAACGCACGGGAGAATAGGTCACAGCATGAAAACAACGGACATACTGGAGGAGACTCTGGCATGGCTGAGAACGGAACCGCCGGCATCCCCCACGAACAAATAACCTTCCAACACACCGAAGTCCCCCAAGCTCTAAAATTCAAACCCACCGCCCACCTCACCGGCGTCAGCTGGATCAACGACGTCATCGCTCTCTTCCGCTGGGTCTTCTACCGGCCGCTTCCGGACCTCCACTGGCGCGGACACACCATCAGTTTCTCCTCCATGTCTGTTTTTTTCTGCGTGTTCCTTGCCATTCTCTTCGTGGTCTTGATTGTCTTTCTTCAGCAGCCGTTGTATTGGCAAAGTATCAAATATGGGTCGCCGCCGGTGGCGATCAGGGCGGGAATGCTGGCGATTGCCATTACTCCATGGATGATCGCCACCAGCATGAAGGCCAACATTCTCACATTACTCATTGGCATTGGCCCTGAGCGTCTCAATGTGTTCCATCGCTGGCTGGGATATATCACCCTCATTCTGTCTCTAGTTCACACGATTCCCTTTTATGTTCAGCCGGTCTGGGACGACGGTGGTATGACCGTCTTCTCCAAACTCTTCCCCGGCGGCTCCGGTATCATCTATGGCACCGGAATCTCTTGTCTTGTCCCCCTCATCTGGCTCTGCGTTGCTTCTCTCCCTTTCATCCGCCGCATCGCTTACGAAGTCTTTGTCACTTTGCATGCTCCGGTTGCCGCCGCATATGTTGGCCTTCTCTTCTGGCACACCAAGAACTACCTCGCTTCTTGGGATTACCTCTACACTTCCGTCGCTATCTGGACCTTCTGTTATCTCATGCGCTTCTTCAATCTCAACTGGGTGAAGCCCTGGTGGCAGTTTTCTTTCTTGACTGGCGACGAAGCTGCCGTCACTTTACTTCCCGAGAACGCCGTCAAGATTACCATCCCCACTCGCATGCGCTGGAAACCGGGCCAATTCGTTTACCTTCGCATGCCCGGTATTTCCCTATTTGACAACCACCCCTTTACCATCTCTTCCATGTGCAGCGGAGACTTCCCCAGTGCCTACGGCGAGGACTACCGTGACTGCGTCATCGTCTTCAAGCCCTACGGAGGCTTTACTCGCCGAGTGCTAGAATCTGCCATCAACAAAGGCCCCTTCCACACCTACCGGGCCTTCCTCGACGGACCCTACGGCGGTCTTCGTCGGGATCTTTCTGCCTTCGATACCGTCATTCTCATTGCTGGTGGCAGCGGTATCACGGCTCTCATGTCTCAGCTTCTCAACTTGATTAAGCGCATGCGCGATGGCAAGGTTATCACCCGGAAAATCGTCGTAGTGTGGGCTATCAAGCGTCTCGAAGCTATGGACTGGTTCCGGGAGGAACTCCGTATTTGCCGCGAAAGCGCTCCGCCAGAGAGTGTCACCTGCAAATTCTTCGTCACTGCCTCCAAACAGCGAGAGCAAATTGTTCCAGATGGGAATCCTCCAGTGGAGACTTCCGTGCCATTGACTCCCGGTCTCTCATTACCAAGCCAGCCCACCGCTCGGGCACTGGCACACCAATTACATAACAAATTGGACGGCTTTGTCTCTGGCATCGCCTCCAAGCGTAACTCTGCCCTCATCATGGTCGAAGCCCAAGGCGATGCTAAGCGAGAGCACGAGCTCCGCGCCGAGAATGAAGACAAAATCACTGCTCTTCCCCCTCAAGAGTTCCTTAAAAGCCACAACGGCCCTGCCTGTACTCTGGCCCAGGTCAACTCTCCCGAGTCTTGGGACGGCGACTGCAAATATCCTCTCGGTTTCTCCGAGAATGTCGATGGGCTCCATGAGATTACCCGGCAAGGAAGCTTCCACTTCCCGCCGATGCAAAACCCCAACCCCCCACACTTCAACCACATTCCTCCAACAGTCCGTATCAACACCAATGTTGGACCGGAGACCAAGGAAAGCGACAACTTGCCAATCAGAGTACCTGAACTCGCACATCTGCATACAACCAACTTGCCTCCAGTGCCACAGCAAAGGCCAAACAGTACCTTTGGCCCGCCTGCTGGGTTTGAGTTTGGCTTCCCCGAGACTCCCACAGAGTTCCAAAAGAGTTTGATGCGGTTTGCTTTCCCAGTGCCGCATCAGATTGATGGCGGGTGGTCAGTAGAATACGGTAGACCAGACCTTGGCTTCATGCTCAAGGAGTGGACCACTGGTGGCGCCGAAGGCCGAGGCATCTTAGGGAGACGGACAGCTGTGTTTGTTTGTGGGCCACCAGAGATGAGAGAAGGTGTCGCCAGAACAGTGGCTGGCTTGCAAGCAAACATCTGGGGTGACGAGATGCTGGAGGAGATTTTCCTCCACACTGAGAATTATGCCTTGTAAGCTTTGTTCCACCCTCCAGATCGGGCCGCAATGGAGATGGCCCGTTTAGTTGGGCCATGTGTGGTGGCTATTGGCAAATGTTGTTCGATATTTCTGTTTCTTGTGTATATTTTCCTGGTCGGCATCACGGAATGTCTGGCTATTTCTGGCTTTTGTACTCGCTACTGTTCGATACCAAGATATCTAACGAGAGACGTATGGGTGGATGCCGGTAGGCATCTAGCTCTTGTCTGTATTTTATTTTTGCCAGTCCTCGTTTGTGAGCCCTGGCTTGTGTTCTTTCATTTGTCGTGATTGTGACTTTGGCTCTTGTGTCTCTGGTAGTCAATAAGGTTAGGTCAGTTTCTTATTTTAATATAATTCTGTATAAACTTATCACATGTCATTTGAGATCTTGCATGTGCATGACTACCAAATGTGGAGCTCTGCATCAGTCTCTGCAATGACTGGGCGACAATTGTGAGGCTTCGCAGACCAGACTGGATGGACCGCAGACTTTTGACAAATGTATGTGTGAATGGGTTCGCGATGCAACATGGATTGAAATTGATTTTGTCAATGGATCATGCATCCACTGTTGATCCATCGATAGCGTCCACACCAAGTTACTACTCAACACTGTTAGTTCTTTGCAGTGTATAAGTAATCACCTATGACACAAATTGCCACCATCAAGAACCAAATTCACATCCGTGAATATTATTCCCATCTGGAAGTTGCTCATTCACTTCTTACCAGATTTAGCCAGGGCCGGGACGAGCTCACGAAAATGGAAGGATCAGAAATGCCCCTCCCCCTCCTTCCATACCCTGTTTAATGCGCGCGCCGACGATTACAACATTAATCCGATTCTGACGGAAGAAAATCTGAACAGAAATTTATAAATCTGGGCGGGCGGCCATTCACTTTGAACCATTTTCCTTTTTTTTCTCTTCATATTTATCTCATTTTCCTCATCACGAATACTTACCTCGTTATGAACGGTAGAATAGCTGATGAGGTCGCCAAGGCCTCCGGCGATGGAATTCCTTTCCGTGCCCGCACTGGACATGTCCACCGTACTTGGGCCCGCACTTTCTCCTCCCTACCGGAGCTTTACATTCAACCCGAGTCTCTTGCTGAGATTGAAAAGGTTGTAACCCTTGCCCGGAAATGTCGTCGTCGGCTTGTTATCGTAGGCTCCGGCCACTCGCCTTCCAACCTCACCTGCACCAGCAGCTGGCTCGTCAACCTTGACAAATACAAGAAGATTCTTTCCTTGAACAAGGAAACAGGTGAAGTTACTATGGAGTCTGGTATCCGTCTGTACATGCTGAATGAAGTTCTGGAAGCCAACGGTCTCGCCATGCCCAACCTTGGCTCTATCAATGAACAGTCCATCGCCGGTGTCATCTCCACAGGTACCCACGGCAGCAGTCTGAAGCACGGCTTGGTCTCTGAAAGTATCACTTCTCTCAAAATCATGCTAGCCGATGGCACCACTCAATTCTGCTCCGCCGAGCAGAGTCCCTCCCTCTTCCGAGCCGCCCTCCTGTCCCTTGGCGCCCTCGGTATCATCACCGAAGTTACCTTCAAAGCAGTCCCTGCCTTTAAGCTTCGTTGGGAACAGGTCATTGACGCCGATTCTCGTGTCTTGTCTTCCTGGAATACGGATCTCTGGACTCGTGGCGAGTATGTTCGGGTCTGGTGGCTTCCGCATACCCGCCGTGCCGTCATCTGGCAAGCCAACCGCACCGAGGAGGACGAGACTAAGCCTCCCTCCAGCTACTATGATGGTACTATTGGCTACTACGTCTACCACAACCTCCTGTACCTTGGTCTGTGGGTTCCCAGGGTGTTACCCTGGGTGGAATGGTTTGTCTTCGGCATGCAACATGGCTTCACCAACGGTACTAAAAAGACTGCCATCCAACAATCCCGTCAGGCCTTGCTCATGAACTGTCTCTATTCTCAGTGGGTCAACGAATGGGCTCTCCCTCTCGAGAACGGTCCAGAATTCCTCCGTCGTTTCTCCACCTGGGTCAACAAATTGCCGTCCACCGATCCCGATTACCAGGAACCCAACATCCCCTACAGCTCTGAGGGCATCTACCTTCACTCTCCTGTTGAAGTGCGCGTTTCCGACTCCCGTGCGAAGGGGACACCTCGTCCGTGGTTGGACACTAGCATGGCCAATGGCCCTACTCTGTACGTGAACGCGACGCTTTACCGGCCATATGACTTAGATCCGGATTACTTGTTCCAATACTATGCGGCGTTTGAGCACATAATGAAGGAACTTGCCGGTAGACCTCACTGGGCCAAGAACTTCCATTCAACGGCGGAAGACTTTGAGAAGTTTTATGGTGAGGATTTGGGGACATGGAGAGGGGTGAGAGATGCGGTAGATCCGGAAGGCATGTTCGTGGGGCCGTGGCACCGGAAAATGGTATTGAACCAGGATAATCCGAAAAAGGCACTGGAAGAGGAGTTGGTTGAAGAGGTTTTGGCCAAGCAGGTCGGTACCAAGTTTACGGGAAAGCAAGTTGAGTAGAAAGGGGGAATATGTCAGGATATGTTGATGGATCTCTTTAGAGAATAGGCGTTGGATCTTTTTGTATCTTGGTTATACAATACTGGTTAATTTTGTAAAATGCATATATCTGTTTCTTGACGTTACACATTATTTGATATCTGCCGGTGTCGGTCGGTTCACTACCGCTCCATGTCCACGTTCTCCAAGCCGTCTAGGTCTTATCACCTGCCCCGATGTGCCATAGCTCACTGGCCTTGCCATATTCGACAAGTCAAGCTCCAATTCTGAATTTTTCTTATTCTCGGCAGGGACACTTGTACTATTCTCAAATCCTTTTCTATTGGCATCATTTTCTTTGTTTGCCTTCCACACTTGCTCCCCCGTTTCAAATTCCTCTCTCTTCCATACTTCGACTTTTTCTTTGCAGAGTTCCAACGTCTCTTCGCCGGCTTCCCACGCCGTTTTTCTGTGTGGGGTTGAGACGGCAATCACTATACTCGTCTCACCGATGGGACACAGGCCCAGTCTGTGGACAATGTAGATGCCGTCTAGTGAATGCTTTGTGACCATTTCCTGGGCAATGGTCATCATGGATTTCAGTGCCATTTTGTTGTAAGCTGAGTATTCTAGGGATTTCACAGCCTTGCCGTTGAATTTATCTCGAGTGACACCTGGGCTGAATTAGAGGAGTTCTTAAAGTTTGGGTTTACAGTACGCACCAGCAAACATGACTATGGCACCACTGCTAGGTTGGCAGACTTTCTTCATAGCAGCATCAGTGGAAATATGGTTTTTTGTTAATTCCACAGTGGCCTTGAAAGCTTTTAATTCCCATTTATCTTGATTCGATATTGATGAGGACATGTTTCCAGTGATAGGGTTAGGATAGAAGTCAGAGACTTGGGTAGTGATATTGTTGGCATTAGAAGCACAGGACCTCTTATATCCAATAGCAGCCACAAGTTTAAATCCCAATTTTTCTAAAAACAAAATCGACGACGGCTTGCTGGTGACTTTTATGAAGCCCCTCATGCATCGACGTCATACTACACCGGGTTGTGGATGGTGAGACCCTGGTCACCGGAGTGTACCGATGGAATCTTGCCAGCTGCCAGATCTTACATCTAAGCTTTGTCACCTGACCACCTTGAGTTAAGTACCCCAACTATTTGCGCCTCGTCGCGACAAAATATCCGACTTCGACTTCTTTCAACTCAAATTTCGACCATAATTTCTCCCCAGAGCAACAAATTATATCACATTCTCAACCAGGAATCTCGCAGCGACCATCGAAACCCTACAAAAACCGCTTGACGCTACATACCTTGTCCCTAACCCGATCGAACCACATCATGACATCGGAACCTAGTCGCCCCCGCGACGTCGACCTCACCAACGGACCCTTCCGTCCTTACCCCCAGCATGGTAAAGCACTACGCTGATCCGTCACCTTGCCGCCTGATGTACTTCTATTGCTATCTGCAGCTATCCGCGGGCACAAGATTCCCCGTCGCATACCTATTGTTTGTCGGAGGCGTCTTCGTTGAGGAATCGACAGACAGATGATGATTATTGCGGCAGTGTAGGAAGTTAAACTGCTAACATTTGGACTTGCGACAGATGAGCAGGTTAATGGTAATATTGGCCTCCCGTCGGGGAGAAATAAACTGATGGGAAACAGGCCGACGGGAGAGGGAGACGCGGAAGAATTATTGTATGATGATGTGCAGATGACGAGAGAAGATGACAATGATGAGGATGGACAAGTAGAGGAAACAGAGGAAGAAAAAAGGGCATACATGGACCGCCAACATCATGATTATGATGAAGAGGAGTTCCAGTATGGTCATGGCAGATCATATGGTCGCCAACGAGGTGGAAGAAGATACAATGATCTAGATCGCGACGGTGGCAGACATGGAAGACGGTATTCGCGCAGTCCTCGCCGACGCAGCCGCTCCCGGTCACCGAAAGGTCAAGGACACCCGATGGACACCATCGTCATTGAAGGCATCCCAGAAGGTCTGACTGTCAATGACTTGCGCACCAGTTTCTATTCTACCACAGATCTTGTCGACTTCCCAACTGCTCAAATCCGGTTACCGTCTGGACCTCGTGCCTTCATTACGTTCCAGGCTCTTAGTGATGCTATCAAGTGGATGGAGTCTAACTTTCCGAAAGTTGAGTTGGAATTTCCGGGGCGACAGGATATCCCAGATGAGAGGATATCATGCCGCATTCACTATGCTCGCACGTCCTATGATCCCCAGAGGAATGACCCCACATCTTACCCTCCGGTTGCAGGTAAGTCTTGCCAATCAATATGGTATCCTGGTGGTTATCAACTAATACTTGTCTGTAGACCAATCTTGGCGGTTACAATTGAATGGTGCCACAGATGCCTCACAAACCCCCTCCCAGATACTCGTTTTCTATCCATTACAGCCGAATATCGACGAAGAAAAGTTTGCACTCGGTGTTAAGCAATTGGAAAAGGATGCTAAGTCTGATAGGCCCAGGCCAGAGGGCGCCCCCAAATTGAAGTCCACGGCTCCTGTTGGTGACACTACTGGTCTTGGTGCCAAGAAAGATTCTTTACATCGTGTCTTCCTCATTCGCGAGACGGCAGACAACCAGTCTCTCAATTATGGATTTGCAGAATTCTGGACATTTGAGGATTCCATGGCTGCGATGGCGAAGTTTTCCAGGTCGCGGAAGTTTGAGATTTGTGGCTCACCAGTGATGGTGTCTACGATCCATTTGGGTGTATTTGTCCCTGAAACACGGAAAGTCACACCTCACATTGAGAAACACTCATTCTACCCTCTTCTCAATCCCAATATCCGTGTGCGATATCGTGATCTCCACGTTTATCCTAGTGTCAAGATTGTCACGGGGGAGCCACCGCAGGGAACCGTACTCCCAGCACAACACGACGTTTCGGAAGAGGCGAAGAAAGCGAAGAAGAGGAAAGGCGATATGCTTGCATCAGGACCTGCTAAGAAGCCGATAGTAATGGCTGGGCAGATGGCTATGTGGCAAAAGAAACATGCAGAGATCGTGGAACCAGGACAGGACGGGAATCCCGTCAAGAGTTCCGCTAACTCGATCCCCATTGCTTCTCGTGGGTCTATCAAAATCTCTCTAGGAAGCTTTGGCAAGTCTTTTGGAAGCAATTCTGCTACTGAGACGCCCCCGTCGGTCACTGGTTCCGGCTCCAGTGTGGCCAGCTCCGAGGAATCTTACTCGCCGGCTTCTTTCATTGACCGAGAGAAGTTCCAATGCTTACTATGCATGATGAAGTACAAGTCTCTCGATGACTGCGATATTCACGAACGCTCCCGAAACCACCGCACTGCCCTAAAAGACCCCAACAAAGTCACTGCCGCCATTCCCCGTGTCCAAAAGTGTGCTCAAAAACGCGCTCTTGCGAATACCGATTCTCGCTACCGTGATCGCGCTGCGGAACGCCGCACTGCCTTTAATCAACCTTCAAAACCCCTTCCGGTCCCCAAAGAACCCAAGATTAAATCAAAGGTGGAAGCGCCGGTATCGCTGAAGCCGGAAAACACGGTGGCGACGGGGAAGGGATCATCGTTGTTGGCGAAGATGGGGTGGATGAAGGGGTCAGGATTGGGGGCGAATGGTGAGGGACGCACGGAGATAATTGGGACAAAGGCATATCAGGAGGGGGTTGGCTTGGGTGCGGAAGGTGGTGAGTTGGGAGATGCTGAAGAAGTGGCGAGGGGGAAGTTGATGGGGAGGAAGGGGTATGTGGAGACTGTGCAGGATAAGGCTCGGGAGCGGTACAAGAAGTTGGGGGAATAGGATGGACGGGTATTTGGATTGATAAAATCTTGTAGAATATCTATGATCGTGTTCATTAGAACTTTAACTGCCTATATGGTGTCTGATGAGATATGCTGTTTGGTGCATCAAATATTTAGTTGCAGTCAAATTTCCAATAGGGTTAGCTTATGACCCTAACACACTAGACCCACCAACAAAAGAAAAATCACCAGAAAATACAAATCCACCATTACACTACTACACCCGCGCTACAGCCGTTAGGTAAATTTCAAGACATCGCATATCAGTTTATCAAATGGCGAGCTTGAAAAAAAGCAAAAAGAAAATTGGGGTAGAGGAAGTAAAAGTTGGAATTAAGGTCCTGAGGGGTTGAAGGATGTAGCCGTTTTAGGAAAATATGCGCGAGTATGAGTATAGGATTTGGTTGTGTTGGAGATACAATCTTGTTTTCTTTTTCCTTTATCTTAGTAATTGATTGGTGTGGACTTCCAGAAATGTTGGAAGACAAATGGTATTTGGATTCTTGATATTGATTCATATTCTGGGATTTAACAAGATGTTGTTTGTGAGTTCAGTTTAGATCAGGGCACATCACCTACTCTACAAATATCCAGAGCCTCAACCAACCCGGCTAAATACTCACCATTTACATCATGCTACAAATACGTCACTCGCTTATCCTAATTTGGAATCATACCGCGAAAACAATCTTCTCTTACACGCAGACATCCCCGCGGTTCAGTATTGCCGGTCATTGGCTCATATCGCGGCATCGATTGTCAGCGTCATGATGGAAGAAGCACACTGGTGACGGTCAGGGGTGCGGGTTGGGTTGGGTTGACGAGAGCCGATGGCAAATGGGTTTGGCATGGAAGTTACTGGAGTTAAGCTTAGAAGGGGGGAGGACCCTGGGGGTGATTGTGTCACGTTGAAAAGCGAGAAGAAAATTGTTTTATGATGATTGGGTAGTCTGGGCGAGTATTGCTGGCGTTTTAGAGTGAACCATACAGACTCATTGTGGTATATTAGGTGTATACTATCGGATTGATGCAGGTACCACAAAGAATCTGTAACCATAGCGAAGCAGGAACATTGCTGTCAAGATTAGATAAGATCTAGTGTAGTTTGTATTCCTCATATAGAATTTGCATCCGATATTCTTTTGATGGTTCCTGACAGGCGGAAGCCAAGAAGTGATCAGCAGTTTCCCCGTTAAGAAGCATGGTCTCCAAAAATGGAAAGATCCATAGAAAAAAGTTGCACATATTAGACAGCGTCAGCACCATGAAATTTCTGCTTGACTTCCGATAAATTGTACTCAGATACAATATCAGCTTTTTTCACTACGCCCGATCAATGAGCATTGTCATGCAATGTAAAATTGCAACAACATGTCTCTTATTGCTTGAATCATTTCCCGCAAAATCTTTGACTGATAAAACCTTGTGGTCGCTTGACCGGTCATAGAATGCAGTCGAGAAGGTCTAGTGGTTCCTGACTCTAAACCCTTTTAGGAAAACAAATCATTGCCCCTTTCTCTCACCACATGTCTTAAAGAGTAAGCACTAACGCCCCTTCCTGCTGTCTTGTTTTCTCTGACCATCATGCACAGTAGATATCACCAACATCTAACGGCCGCTCAGTACACCAATGGTAGTACCACACCACCCGATTCCTCTTGATCTCACCATGCATCTAATGCCTAGACTTACCATGAGGGTTCCTGGCATATGTATTCATCCCCTTGTCAGAATATAGAATCCTTGGGGACTGACTGGTGAGCGGCTGCAAGTGATAGAACATTAGCTCCGGTGGTCTACTTTTATATTCAGGAAGTTTGAGGTTTGTTGCAGGATTTTGTCGATGGACTGAGGACGACATACAGCTAACTTCGGACTTTTGTCGTTAAGAGAAAAAAGATTGTGAGGGAAGCGGATAGGACAGGTTGCGAGATAGAATTTTCTGAAAGGGGGAGACTATGAAGCTCCAGCAGGCCCTAATAGACCATCCCGACCGATCGTATAGTACCCGTATGCGAACAACATTACGGTAAAGCCATATACTGACTGGCCATGTAGATACTCGCACCACGGTACCAACTATAGTTCTTCCCAATAATCGCCTTGGCACCAGATCATTTTGTACTGTCAAGCTGCCAAGGGCTCACTGTTATACTTGATATGCCGCCATCAGCATTACCACTTTAAGCTTATTTGCCTCCCTCGAGGGGGGGAAACTGACTAGAGCCTAAGCACCGGCCTTCCGAATCGGGACACATTCTCCGAGTTCATGACGGAGCTAAAAGCTAAATCTGCATGGGCGTGATATCCCATTGAGTACCGATTAACTTGGTGGCCGTTTGAGACGAATGGTTGGGTTTGATTGACGAGGTGGTTGTTTATAATAGGAGGTAGTCCCCATCTGGATTCATGATTGTTCTGTTCGTTTGTTCTCCATCCTTCTTCAAGTGAGGTTTCTGGTTTGTGTGTTTTGTTCGGCTTTTGGCCCAACTTGTTCGATAGCATTATTATTGTGAACCATTTTGGTTTACGTCCCTTCTTTCTGTTTGCTTGTGTGCTAGTTAATACTTGATACCCGTATTTTCTTTATTGTCACTTACTATTTATAAAACCTATTTACATACACATACCTAATACAAACCTCATCTCACGATGCTCTCCAAGACTTTAGCTATGGTTGCCGTTCCGGTCTTGGCTACCAACTCCGAATGTACCGGCACCGGTAAGCTGAACATGTACTGGGTAAATCCAATGAACCATCCGCATAGTTCCAAGTATCTCTCCAGTTCCATTCTAACATTATCCCCAGGGCCAAGACTCATCCAGCCGCCGCCTCGCCGACTACTGCACCTACAACAAACCCGACTTTATCACCCTTGTTTTCATCAACAATTCCTCCGAAAGCGACGTCACCGGCACCGGCCACCCCAGTCTCAACCTCGCCGGTCACTGCCCAAGCATCTACTTTGTCAAAGACGGCCAGCAGTCCAACCTTCTTGACTGTGCTGCCATCCAAGAGGATGTCGCCATCTGCCAGGAGGCGGGCGTGAAGATTTTGCTTAGTATTGGCGGGTGGTATGGCCCGTTTTACAGTGATTATTCGGTAAGAGTAACGAGACAGCTGTGGAGTTTGCCGACTTTTCGTACAGCGCCTTTGGCCCATACCAGGAAGGTTCGGACTTGCCCCGGCCGTTTGATAACGGAGATGCTCACTTCACTGTCGATGGTTTCGACTTTGACATTGAGAACCGCTTCGGTAAGTTTTTTTTTACAGTTTCGCTCACCTGTGAACCAGTCACTAACATCTCATAGGTGATCAAACTCCTTATATCACTCTCATCAACTGTCTCCATACCCTCAGCAGCATCTCCAAGCCCGACCTCATGTTGACCGCCGCTCCCCAATGCCCCATCACCTCCCCCTGGATGCAAATGGACGACATCCTCTCCACGCCACCTTCGACTCCCTCTTCATCCAATTCTACGACAACCACGCCTATGGCTGCAACGCCGGACAATCTGGCATCAACTACGACGCCTGGGTCGACTTCCTCTCGAGCACGCCCAACGCCGCCACCAAGATTTACATTGGCCTTGTCAACAGCGAGAATGCGGGGACCGGCGCGTTGTCGGTTGAGAATACCCAGGAGCTCATTTGTGAGTACAGAGACAGACAGAACTTTAGCGGTGTGTCGCTTTGGGATGCGGCGAGGGCGTATGATAATGTACAGGATGACATGCCGTATAATCAGTATGTGCAGTATGCGCTGCAGTGCGGCTGTGACAATGGGGGGCCTACTCCTGAGGTCACGACTTCGAGTGTTGTTAGCACTTCGACTTCCACTTTGTTGGCCTCGACCGAAGTGACGACTACGACTTCTGCTGCTACCACTACAAGCGAAGAGGCTTCTACTTCTACTGAGAGCTCCTCGACCACCTCATCTACCACAGAGTCTTCCAGCTCCGTGACTTCTTATGTCGCTGAGACTTCTTCCACCAACACTGTCTAGTCTACTACTGCAGCCTCCTCGTCTACTAAGAGCTCTGCTGCTGCGACTGCTTCTACCTCGGTTGCTCTGACCACCTCCAGCTCTGCCATTATCTCCAGCAGCTCGTCCATTGCCTCCTTTGTCGAATCAATCACTTGAACTTCTTCATACGTGCAAAACACTACTACTTCTACCGTCCTGTCTTTGCCAATTGCTGCTTCTTCATCTTCTACCAATGCGACCAGCTCCCCCGCTGTGGTTAAGACCACCATCTCCCCAGGTTACCTCTAGCTCTGCCTCTACCACTTCGTCGTCCGTCGCGACTACCACCACCAGTGGCAGCTCTATCACCGGCAGCTCGTCTGTCTCCTCTTCTAAAGTCACTGAGGAGGCTACTTCATCGTCGGCTGCTACCACTACCTCGATTGCCTCTTCTGCTGTTCCTTCGTCCTCTACCAAGGCCATTACCAGCAGCTCCGTCAACAACACTTCTATCAGCTTTACCGCTTTCTCATCTTCAAAGATTGCTGAGAAGATTACTTCTTCGTTTGTTGTTTTTACTTCTCCTGCGGCTCTGTCGACTTCCTCAGCTATTGTGACTTCCATTGTCAACTCGATTTCAGTTGTCCCAGTCGTTTCATCTACCGGCGTTGTATCCTTTTACAAGGCCTTTTCGGTTGCTGCCTCCAGTTCAGCCATCTCTACCGGCTCCACCATTGCACTTTCCTCCGCTACTGTAACTACTTCCTCTCCCGTCACCACTGTGAGCTCTTCCGCCCCTAGCTCCAGTCTTCTCAGCATCCTGAGTTCTGCCTCGGTCATATTCCCCAACGTCACCGCCACTTCGGCCTCCACCAAATTCACCACCAGCACCATCTTCAGTACCAGCACCATCTTCAGTACCAGCACCTACACCATCACCTCCTGTGCCCCCACCGTCACCAACTGCCCCGTCAGCAAGGTGACCACCATTGAGGTCGCTGTCTATCACTGTCCCGTTGAAGAGACTGCCTCCTCGACTGTCGCTGCTGAGACTGCGCTGGGTACCCAGGTGACCGTTATGCCCAAGGTTACTCCTGAGGCCATGACGACCTCTACTATCTTTAGTACCAAGGTCTACATCGCTACTGAGTGCACTGAGACCGTAACCAACTGCCCGGCTCGCGCTACCAATGTTGTCACCGACATTGTTACCGTCACGACTACTGTGTGCCTCATTACAGCCACTGCCACTGCCACCGGCAGTCCCGTTGGTAACTCTGTTGTCTCGGTTCCTTCCATCTCTTCCGCCCCTGGTGCTCAGGCCACTGCCGCCACTGAGTCCAAGGTCGAGTCCACCCCTGTTTCCACTTTCTCATCAGCTCCCTTCTCCAAGACCCTCCCCTCATCTCTCCCCATCGGCTCTTCCTCTGCAGTTGCCAACAACGCCGTCGCCACCAAAAGATCGGCCCCGCACGGTTCTAGTGTTTCTGGCGCCTCGCAGACCTTCAGCACCCATGTGAATGACCCTGCTGCCACGGGTACCGAGGTTTTCGGTATGGGTGTTGCAGTTGCTACTGGTTCTTTTCAGACGACAGATACTGGCCCGATTAAGAGTATTGAGGCCTTGACTGCGGGAGAGGGCCGTGTTTGTGGGTCTGTTAGGATTGTGTTGGCTGTTGTTGCGGCGTTTATGTGAGTTGGGTGATAAAGGTTATGGTTTTATGTTTGATGTTGAAATATTTTGTGAGTAGTGTGGAGATATGTGTTATTTCGTTATGTGATAGTTAGACAATCTTCTCTAAAAATACTCATTGATTTACATTGATTTTCCGTATTACCTTGTGATATGCACTTACCAGCTGCAACACTGGCTAAAGTAACCCTTACATATCACTGACATCATACATCATCTGCACGTGACCCGCTCCACATAATTCGGTGATCCTTGTTATACGTCTCTTGCTGGACTCCCCGGAAACAAGAGGCGGGTGCATGTGGGATTGCAGGTTGTCGACATATTTAGATGCGAGATGGCGATATCGAAGGTTAGTCTAAAGGGGTGCTGTGGTAGGGAGAGAGAATAGGACAAAAGATACGAATGGGCAGTGATGGCGATGGAGTTGGTGATGATGGTGGGGAAAAGAGTGGATGGGATCGGGGAGGGGACCGGGGGTTGATGGGGATATTGATGCACCAGCGTTTGAGACGTATAGCGGCGTACGGGGAATGGAAGTTGCAATGTCATAGCTGTGCCTCTTTTTTTCCTTCTTGTTCTTTGTGTTCTTATAGATGTTAATTCCCGCGCAGAGTCACGATTTTTGCAAGTTTCTTTCTCTTTATCTAATTTATTTTTTTATTTTTTTTTCGGTGGTGAATAGCTTCTTTTATTCCGAGAATTTAAGCTTTTTTCTGTTCTTTCTGGAAGCTGTGATTGTTAGTGCCTTGTCTTATTCACAGTGGTTCGGACCTTGAGGGTTCCGGGGATTGCTGAGACGGGAACATTAAGCGCGACTCTCCCTTTTCCGCCGCAACGATGTACATCAACTACGAGACTACAACAACCATAATCAACTAATTAAACGATACACATTTCCATAACAAGCTGATGCAATATTCGGCATATGCACTCATATAATAAAGAACATATACACAGCTACACGCGAGTCTCAGATACGACACCACACTCGACCTATACAAGCAGATACGAAGTACTGTACACAGCTAATATATCGAACACATATCTACGATTTATAAGTCATTAATCTGGTAGATGCACTGCCACAATGTTTGAGACTTCAGAACAGAGGTAGGTCATAATTTGATTGGGCCATTCGTTGGTCTCCCTCAAGACCCTCCAGAGCATCATCTGGAGACATCTCTGTCTGGCTGATTTCATCCCAGAATCCATCATGTCATTCCTCACGTAAACTAGTCCTCGGCAAGCCCCTTTCCCCCCGGCTGCAGCCAAGTAGCCGCATATGTCAAAAGTACAGATGTGGCTGTTGAATACATCTAGAATTGTCCAAGGCTATGGTATGTCCGCCGTATATTCAGCAGCCAAGCATGAACCAGCCTTTCGCCAATGTGGTCTTAGTGGATATCGAATCGATGGCGATGCATCGAGTGTTGAGTTTAAGGCTGTCTGTCATATTTCATCCTGGTTCCACCTACAGCCCAAGTGGAACCGCAACATCGGGATCAACTGCAAAAGATCGGGATTTTGGAATTGTAGACCTAGGGCCGAAATGTGGGTCGAGCGAGACACGGCATCGAGGTGATGCAGCTGGACCGACGCCTCATTGTTTCTTTTCTTTTTCTCCAGCCTGAACTTAAGGCAGCGTTTCACACTTTGATGAGATACAACAGTATGATTCATCGATGCATGACGTTGGTGATGCCGGGTCTTGGCTAGTCACTTGTTAGCTATTGTTAGTGTGGGGGCGCTGAAGCTCCCATCGTCTGGTTGGCGGCGGGGTACGATCTGAGGCCACTTGGATTGCTTTGCTGCCATCCCGTCTTTTGTCTGGGGGGAACCCTATGCTAGAATAAAGCCTAACAATTGTTCGCTGGCCCACCCTAAGGATCCCTACGGTCCCCTTATTTCTACTGGTAATACAGTGCTGGGTCCAGTGATCCAGCGTCCCACGTTGGACCAATTGGAGACCTGCTGATCGATGGAGGGTCTCTGCTGTTCCTGAGGGGGGCTCCGCCATCAAGGGAAACTGCGTAGGCTAGCTAGTAGATCAAAGGCACGGCATTCGATCGTGATCCGGTGGCCATCCTCAAACCAACAACTTCCGCCCCAAATTCTTGTCTATCTCAGATTTTCCTTTTGATCCATTCTGCACATTATCGTTGGATTATTATTTCACATCCAAGTCCACCAGCTAATCACATCCGTCCACCACCACAGCACTCGCAAACGCTCTCGGTCCGCCGCCGCAAAAGCCCTCTTGCGCCGCCGCACTGCCGAATTCAGAGAGCGGGACGACACCTCGCCCGCCATTGCCGAGGAAGAACCACCCCACCTAGACCACCGATCGCACACCCTCAACATCGCCAGCGTCTCCTCCGCCCGATCTGCGAATCCCCCATCGCCCGTCATGTCTTCGACCCGCGGCCACAGCTCCAAACTGTCGACGGCCTCGATGACGGGGAACCGTGTATCATCTCATCATTCCATTGCTGTTTCGACAAGTCCGCCGTCGGTGACTGCGTCGGTACCCGGGCGTAACAGTAGTGTCAGTTATTCCGATAAGGGCGCTGCCTCGCTGGAGCAGTCGCTGCGCAAGTTCCGGATTGTGGAGGCTTTGAGAAGTGGGGATACCGCTTCGATTTCAAAGGCGATTCGGGAAACTTCAGAGTCTGCTCCGCGCAAGAGCACATCATCGACTTCGGTGACAGCAACTGGGCCACTTGAGGATACCACGGTGCTTCATTTGGCTATCCAATGTGCCGAGACTCAAGTCATCGAGTACATCCTTTCCGATGGAGCAGGTCTCATCGACATCAACGCTCGCGACAAGGATGGCAACACCCCACTTCACATAGCTGCTCAGCAAGGCCGTACTCAAGCCGTCCACATCCTTCTCGACCAACCCGGCATCAATGACTCTGTGGCCAACTTTGCCGGTCGCACTCCGATCGATCTCGCCCGCAACCCAGAAATATTCCAGCAATTACATCTTTCTAGAACATTGTTTGCCGAAAACAAGTCCAAGCAAGTCCAAGAGCTCATTGCCGACAAGAACTATGGTATTCTTCGTGATGTTCTCGAGGAACCCAGATTCAAGGCCGTACTTGACATCAACAGTACCGACTTTGTGGCCGATCCCATTACTGCCCAGGCTGGAGGTACTCTCTTACATGAGGCTGCCCGTCAGAAAGATTCACAACTTATTCAGCTATTGCTTCTTCACGGTGCCGATCCATTCAAGCGTGACCGCAAGGGAAAGCTGCCCCAAGACATCACCAAAGATGACACCACCCGCGCCATGCTCAAGAAGTCTCCCGCAGCCCAAGCTGCGCAACGCGGTATTCAAGAGAAGGCAGTGCTTGGCTCTGCCTCTCAAAGCGGTCTGGCTGGTGCGACAGCTGATCCCCTTGCCGGAAAGGAGGCTCGCGAGATGCGGGGCTACCTCAAGAAGTGGACCAACTACCGCAAGGGATACCAGCTTCGTTGGTTTGTTCTTGAGGATGGTGTCTTAAGTTACTCCAAACATCAGGACGATGCAGGCTCGGCGTGTCGTGGTGCGATCAACATGCGCATTGCGACGTTGCATATGAGCCCCGACGAAAAGACAAAATTCGAGATTCTCGGCAAGTCTTCCGTCAAGTACACACTCAAGGCGAACCACGAGGTTGAGGCCAAGCGCTGGTTCTGGGCGCTCAACAACTCAATCCAGTGGAGCAAAGATCAGGCCAAGGAGGAAGATCGCCAACGTGTGCTCCGTGATGAGTATCTGCGCCAGGCCAAAGAGCAGGACAAGCTTTCGCAGCTGGCTCCTAGTGATATTGCCAGTGAGAGTGTGTCTGACTTTGGCGGCAGCTCAATTCAAGGCGGTAATGTTGCACGTGTTCCATCGGCGAGTCGCACCAACGTTCGCAATGCTGAGTCAATCTCTGGTATTCCTGCTCCTGTGAATGGCAGCACTGGTAGCGGCCAGGATGACGTTGCACCCGAAGAGAACCGGGCGCCGACCAACGTTGCTGAGTCCATCTACCACGATAACGATGACGATGACGATGACTACGGCGACGACAACAGCACGCGCAATGCTCCTCCAAGCAAAGACGCCTTCTCCATTATTGTGCAGTCAGCGAGGTTACAACTCGAGACTATGTCACAAGTCAACACAGCTCTCATGGCGCAGATAGCCCACCAACAGCAAAATAACGGGGCTGCGCCCTCGACTACATCTGCTACATTCGGCAATTCCCAAATTTTGTCTGACCCGGCCGTTGGACAAGCTCTGTCTACATATGACGGTGCGATCCGCAGTCTCACCGGCCTGGTTGGCGATCTGCTCAAGATTGCCAAAGACCGCGAGGCTTACTGGCAGTCACGTGTGGATCGGGAGGTTGAAATGCGCCGTATGTGGGAGGAGAGCATGGCGAAGCTTGCCCGGGAACAAGAACAGCTAGAGACTCAGTACGGGCAGGCCGAGGAGAAGAGAAAGATGACGAAGAGAGCGTTAAGACAGGCTTTGACGACGACCGATGGCCATGCGCCGACGATCCCGGAACATGATTCCGAAGATGAGGGTGAGGCTAAAGAGGCTGCCTCGGGTGCTGCTGGCGCAACACAGCAAGGTAGACCCTCTACTTCCCGGAAGACCACGGCGGCGCCAATCGATATTGAATTGTCGGATTCTGAGTCAGAAGACGAGGATGAGTTCTATGATGCTGTCGATGCTGGGAACATTGAGGTTTCTGAGATGTCGCCTGAGAAGGCCCCGGTTGGCGATCCCACTTCTGCTACCGTTACTGTGTCTGGGGATGACGAGCTCAACATTTCTTCTTCGTTCCACGGCTACGAAAATGGCATCCGGACGAGACTCAAGATGGACGAAGACAACCGTCCCAAGGTATCTCTATGGGCAAGTACACATCTCTATCACGGTGCTGTTTCCAACATCTACTAATTCGGCGTTTCTACAGGGTATTCTCAAGTCCATGATTGGTAAGGACATGACCAAGATGACGCTGCCTGTCTCCTTCAACGAACCCACTTCTCTGCTGTACCGTTGCGGTGAAGATATGGAGTATGCCGATCTTCTTGACAAAGCTGCTGAGCGGTCCGACTCCATTGAACGTCTTATCTACGTCGCTGCCTTTGCTGCCTCTGAGTACGCCTCTACCATTGGTCGTGTCGCCAAGCCTTTCAACCCGCTACTGGGCGAGACTTTCGAATACGTCCGTCCCGACAAGAACTACCGATTCTTCATTGAACAGGTCAGCCATCATCCTCCAATTGGTGCGGCCTGGGCTGAATCTCCCCGCTGGACCTACTATGGTGAATCATCTGTACGCTCCAAGTTCTACGGCAAATCCTTCGACATCAACCCTCTGGGTACCTGGTTCCTGAAGCTGCGTCCCACCTCTGGAGGCAAGGAGGATTTCTACACCTGGAAAAAGGTGACCTCTACTGTTATTGGTATTATTACTGGTAACCCCACCATCGACAACTACGGCACCATGGAAATCAAGAACTGGACCACGGGCGAGGTTTGCCATCTCGAATTCAAACCCCGTGGCTGGAAGGCTTCTTCTGCTTACCAGGCGGCCGGCAAAATCGTTGACGCCTCCGGTAAGGTCGTCTACAGTATGGGCGGCCGCTGGAACTCACGCCTGTACGCCCGCAAGACCCCCGGCTACGAAGCTCCTCTCGACGACCAGGGTGACAAGGCGGGGCCCGGCAGTATCAACGACCCCAACAAGGCATTCCTTATCTGGCAGGCGAACCCGCGGCCTGAGGGCATTCCGTTTAACCTTACTCCGTTTGTCTTGACTTTTAACCACATTGATGATAACCTACGGCCATGGATCGCCCCGACGGACTCGCGGTTACGTCCGGATCAGCGGGCGATGGAGGAAGGAGAATACGACCTTGCCGCATCGGAAAAGACAAGACTGGAGGAGGCGCAGAGAGCGCGGAGACGGATGAGGGAGCAGAGGAGGGAAGAGTTCAAGCCGGCTTGGTTTACTAAGGCGAGATGTGAGATTTCTGGGGAGGAGTACTGGAAGTTCAATGGGGAATATTGGAAGAGGAGAGAGTTGGCGGGGCCGGAGGGCGATAGGGAGAAGGTTTGGGAGGGGTTGGAGCCGATTTATGAGGATTATAAGGGGCCGCCTGTGAGGGCGGCAACGCAGGGTTCCATGTGAAGGACGGGATGACGGCAGAGCATTTTGTATAATGATATATCATTTTTATGGTTTGGTTAGATTTGAGGGTACTTATCATGTTCTTTTTTTACCTTGTGTCATTGTGTTGTCTGATGAGATTGGTGTGAATGTCTTGTATCGAGATATCGCACACCGCTCCGGAGTCCGAGATGTCCCGTGTTTGTCAGTGTGCGCGTCCATTTCCGTTTCCGTCTCCGTCTGAGCTTCGCATGCCGAATTTTTCATCGACGCGCAGACAAACCCGACACATGGATACGCGCATGGTGCGGTGGACACACCGCAAGTATTTGCACCCTGCATGAATGCGAAGGCAAAAGCAAAAGCGAAGGCAAAGGGTAAATCGAAAGGAGTTATAGGAAAAGGGAAAATGTAAATGGGGCTAGGTGGGCTTTTATATTTATATATTTGTTACGGTGTTAATCGGCTGATTTAATGGGTTTGTTTTTGGGTTCGGGATCCTACCGGGGTCCGAGGTCGGGTTCGGGGGGGGGAAGTTGGTCGGAGGGGTAGAGGGGTTTCCATGAGGGGTGTAGAGTGGAAAGTGGGGAGACGGGATGTAGAGAAGGATAAGGATGTTCTAGAATGTTTGGAGTTAGCGGTATTCCGCTTGGGGAATGTATGGTGAGGTGTCAGGGACGTGGCTTGTTGTACGAAGCTTGATATGTATGTATGTACCTTGATACTTGGACCGTTCGTATAATTGCATATGCAGGATACGCCCGTTGGTTATTGACATGACGATGGTTTGGAGGAAATCAAGGCTCATGATCACAGTTATCTGTGCACTGCCGGCTGATTTCTGGTGTCTGATGTTAGTGACTTGTTGATATTGCAGCTGTATTTTGTAGGCAGCTGAATTTCTGATTGTGTGGGATGAGGTGTAGTGAGGATCATCCCAGCTTGTTTGTCGTGAGTTCGTTTAAGTCTTCCTGGTGGGACATCTCTGGGTAGGTATTGTCAGCATCGTGTGTTTATATGCCATTATATCGAAGATGGCTGTTCATATGAGATAACAGTCTGTCCCGCAGAGATTCAAATTCATGCTGCCTAGGGAGATTTATCTGATGTATCGAGTTCCTTTGCCGGTGTAATTCCTCGGAGGATTGCCGGATCGTATCCCGGCGCCCACTCTGCAATTATATCAGTATGTAGTCAACCTTGCCACAAAGCTAATTCACTCTTCAAGCTGATCTCCTCTCGCTGTACTTGACGATACATCTCAATCCTGAAGTCAACATCAATATACTCAACTCCACCAAAACACCCTCTTCCTAATCTCACCTCGCCATGTCATCAACGTGGCTCAGCCCCTTCACAGTCACTCAATATCTAAAACCCATTCTCAGAACCACCACCACCACTCTCAAACTCCTTTACAACTATATCGTCAACCTTCCGCGCACCGCTATCCTTGCCTCAACGCATACCTAAATAGATCCACCACTCTATCACTCTAGGTATCCATATTCTTTCCCTACTCATTGGCCAGGCCACGTACAAACAACTGCACAGCCCTCGGGTAATCTCTATTGTATGAATGGATGTTTTTCTCGTTCATGGTTTGTGATTTATTCTGGAAGGATGGTTGGTGGGTTTGTTATGTATCTATACAAGAATGTGTAGGATGTGCTGTATGAGGGTGCGAGATGGGTGCTAGGGGTTTGATAATTAGAATTACCGGAGGGCAAGTTGTTTGATGGGTTGTTTGGAAGTTTACGACGAACATGAATGTCGGGGAGATTTTCTGATTGAATAATGGGAAAAGATAGATAAGTCATAGGATTGCTGAGCCGTATTGACGGATAATTGGAGAGATTTCGTTTAGGGGATATCAATGAGGCCAATGCTGCCAATGCAGATCTTGAACGACAAGGTCTTGGTATCTACAACCACATCATAAACATTGGTTAGAATTAAAACTTCCGAGTTCGTGGCTACAAAAACTCCCATAACAAAGGCTTTCATCTCATACAGAACCCGGATGCTTTTCCAGGCAACAAAATTTACAAGACAGCATTTTATTATTCTATTTCCCCTAATTCCATCGCCATGTTTTTAACATACCCACAACCCAATATTAGGGTTATCATCACCCCGCAATCCGCGGCCTTAACGACAATTACCCACAGACACCCGCCAAGCCTTGGCTACACAAAACTACCCGAGACCCGTGAAATACCGGTTGGCGAGACGGGATATCGCAGGGGCGTCTACATATATACATCCGGGAACTGATGCTCTGTGAATATCTGGAACAGAGAAAGAACGGGACGGGGATAAGGGAATGTGGTGATCGGGATTGGAGTGGCGGGGTGATCACAACTTGTGTTGGGGGGTTCTGGTTTGAGAGACAACGATTATTATAGAAGGAAAACGGAATAGTTGCGGCTCCGGATGAAATTAATGATGATGGCTTGGGATCAAAATATGTTTATTGGCTGGGCGTGACGTACAATGGGTAGGCTTAGGGATGTGGGGGGGGGGGGGGGGGGGCATGAAGTTGAGAATAATATATATGTTTATTTGGGTTTGGGTTTAGTTATTGAAAGGATGAATGAGTCAAGGTCATCATCATTCTTGTTAACTTAAAGGCGAGCAAGGGCCTACAATCTTGATATGAAATTATATCATGTCTTAGGGTTTCTTCTTTTCACTGTCTCAACACCATCTCTCACCTGGCTAACCCCTAGATCAACATCTGGCCTTACACCTTCTCACCAAGTTTGGTATTCATCCATACTTTCCCTCCACATGTCACAGCAGTTTCGGGATCTTTGGAAAAAGGGGGCCATCTGCACCCTTGTGCCGTTTCGATCAACCATCATTGCCGTAATCCGACAAAAGTGCCAGACAAACCAACAGCCTTGTTTTCGAGAGACTGGAGGACAGGTTATGTAAGTATATAGATATATATGTGCATACAGTAGATGGATAGATAAATTATGAGTTTCAATGATGACCACATAGTTGGCGTCAGTAAAGTTCACCAACTGGTTGAGCTGTGACTGTTTCTATACTGTGATCCTCCATTCTCATGATATAATATCCCAAGTATAACTAAGCACTCATGCCAAATATAAAAAGCAACTACCCACATAGATACAACCGGCACTTTTTTCGAAGACCCTTTCCCGCCGTTGAATACTCCCTTAAGACAACAGTTGCACCCACTGACAACGACATTGTTGCTTTCGACCATTTACACACAAAAAAAACACAAATTCACGAGTAGAATGGCATGCTGATGTCACAATCTAACAGGGTTGTGTGTCGGGCGAGGTATTTCCAAATGTTGACGCCCGGGGCAGAGCAAATGTGAGAGCAATCACGGCATCAGTGATTGTGCTGTAATTCAGACTTTTCATTATGTTTTGGAGATGGAAAATGCTGAAGCACAGCAGGACAAAGTGATAAGACAAGAACCTCTGTATACTTTACTTGTATAGAGGCAAGAGTCAACAAAAAGAATAAACAACCATCTATCCAAGAGTCAGTTTCCCTTCCCCTCCTCTCCTCCCTTCACAACATCCACAAAATTACCCCAGTTCATAACATCACCAGTAATTTGTAATTCACCATGACCGCTCCCCATCTGATAAAGCGGACCCTCACCAATCACTCAATAGAACAATGAAAAATACAATGAAAGCTGACTTCTAGGACAAATTTTTCCTTTCATTCTTCCCAAGACCCACATTCCCTTTTGTCTATCTTCTATATTTATATCTCTCTATATCATCGGATCCTGAACCTAACCTGTGGGCACTCGCCCGGAAATCTTGAAATGGGCCTTGACTGCATGCTTGGCGTGAGTTGGATCGAGGCCATGGGGAACATCGTGACTAACTAAATATTCATGTTATATAAGATAGACCGGTGCATGGATCTGGGATTTTTGGGATTTGGCACTACTGCAATGCACAATGGCGGGCTCCGAAGTGCATTGTGTGGAATTTCTTTGATTTTTTTTTCTACGTGTCAGCTGGACATGGACATGCATGTTAGTCAAGTTGGAAAAACTTGATCATCACCACTGCCACCTACCAGTTTTTTTTTTGTATGCATCATTCCATGCACACGCAGTCTTCCTTCCACACCATGAATAATTTTTTTCTCATCAATATCTGCATAGAACCTTTCCATATTGTGAATTTTCATCCTTCTGCCTCTTTACACTTGAAATACTTAACAGTAAGTAACCTTACCTTACCTTACAAACACTGACAGCAGTCCAAAACTTGAAATCCCGATTCAAAGCGGCAAAGTTAAACCCAAAACACACCCTCCTCACCCTCGCCCAAGCTAGGGCCTCGATCTTTCCCTGAACCTTTGTTACAGAAAGGACGTGCGACTTAGAGTTTTAAATGTCACGATTCAAATTGAAGGCTTTTTGTTCATGTTACCTTGATCTCGATTATCTTTGTTCAAAAATATGAAAGGCAGTATAAGTTGATATTATCTAGGGTGAAGACGCTTTAGAAACGACCTTGGGATATGGACGCTCGTGATATAGTACTTATTTTAGGTTACGAGAGGAGGGCTTTAAGGTAGTATTAGGAACATGACAACTTGTAGCACGTTTTGAAGTTGATTGGATGAGAGAGTGTCGGTCAACAAAGTTGGGTATTGTTCGTGAATCAGGATAACAACAAGGGTCCGGAACCTTTACATATGTAAATGACAATAACATAGAATAACAAAAACTACAGTGATTGGATAATTCAACAAAGTCCGTATATTCGCATGCATGTCTCAGTTCTGCATCCACTTGTCACTTTCTCCGAAACCAGAAAGTCCAAGAAGTTGAAGAAAAAATCCCGACCGTCTCACAATATGCAGCTGCAAGGCCATAATCACATTGTTCCTTCATTGTCAACTTCATGCCATAAATCTATAAATACTCAGCCTCCTAAGCACCATCTGCCCCTCCCCACAGTTGTCGTCTTCATAAAGCATCATATAGAATGATTTATTCCAGAAGAACCCAATCCCGTACCCATCTCCCCATAACCTATCAGCACGTGGTGATCTGAATCACATTTTCATTTTTATCTTGCCCCTTCACATCTCATCATCGCCCCGCGAATCGCCTTGTCAATATGCATAATTTCCACGCGGTTGCCCGGCGGGCAGGCCATCTGCGGATAGGATGCATAATGGTGGGTTACAGGGTGGGAGGCGACCAACCAAACACCAGTTTGCGTCAGGCAACGTCGTGTAAGAGACAGAGGTGCATGGAGGGTCTTGGCTATGTAGATATATGTATGTAAGCTGGGTTATTTTAAGAGGTATAGTGGATGGAAGGAATCGTGGTATATATGGACTCGTAAGGCGAGGGTGGGACACCGTCTTGGTGAATTGGTGGTCTATATGTGGCGGAGAATATTCTTTCAAGATCGTGATGATATGCAGAAAACGTAACACGTCAACATAAAAAGGAAAAAAGACTTTATATTATTTTATTCAATTCTACACCAAATCTGCCTCATTGGCACTTGTATCCTTACTCAACTTCCGACTCCAAAGAACGCCCGATCGAAGCGATGAACTCCAAAGTTCAAGTCCGCTTTAACCTTCCTCGCCCGATTGATAAGAAACAGCTTTAAGTGAAACTATGGTTCCTGGAGTGACCCACTATGGTTGCCTCATGGCCAAGAAATGGGCTGATGAGTAAGAGTTAAAAAGTATATACATCGGAGGATTGTGAGATGTTAGTCCAAGACAAATACTTAAGGTTTGACTTAGGGTTAGTCGGTCAAACTGGAGATGGACGATAAACGAATTAATAGATGTCATTGAACAGAAATTTCAGGAATTGATTTCCGGAGTGCGTTGGCCCCTGGAATCAATTACTAAATGGTTACGTATACATAGAAGCACATCTCGTCCAACACATGTGCAGTCTTGGGAACCACCAATACTAAGCTTCCGGATGCCAACCCGACGAGTACGATATGATCTGCATCTTAAGATTCCAGCACTGCCACGACACGCAAGAAAAAACACACGTAACTCCAGCCTCATGATTTCGACCAATGGAAATATATACAGTGTTTTTGAAACGGTGTATATACAATGGGGGAAAGACAACACGCCCAATAAAACTAAGATTGCTGCCCGAAGCCATGTGAAGAGCAGTCCATCCCGCCCCCGCCTCGGCAAATCACATCAACAACACATTCAAGTCCAAATTTTCAATCCGTCTCTACCCCTTTCTACCTTTTGATGCCAATGCCAAACTGTTAATTCCCGAGATGTATTCTCATGCACTCTCTGTATTCCCAAGTTGGAAGTCCGGTACTAAGCCGGCCGTGTAACATCGAGGTGTTACACCAGATACTGCGCGTACGCATACCTTTTTCGAGTGTGTCGGTAGCACCAGTTTGATCGATCGTAATCTGAGGACAAGTAGACAGGGCGGAGAAGAGAAGAGAGGGTGATAGCGGTGAGCGACGACTAGAGAAATGAAACACTGATTGGATCGTGATGGATGATGGATTCATGATTTCTGATGTAGACGAAGTGGATATCTTCTGAATGTAGAAAGAAACGCCAAACTCCAAACGCAAGGACCGAACCAACACATAATGCAAGCCAAACAAAAATAAACCCTCTAAGCATCACCCATTTCCATATCCTCATCCTCATCCACCTGCTGACCAAACACATCTTCCATAACACCACCTTCAACGCCATCACCACCCACATCCTCCTCCCCTTCAACCCCCTCCATCTCATCACCGCCCCCTTCCTCCTCTTCACTACTCTTCTCGCCCCCCTCCCACTTATCCTTCAACCCCCACCCCAACCCACTCAACACAAACCTCTCACTCGGCAACCTCACTGCCCAATCATTCTGACTAACCTTTGGCAACGCCACCTTATTCCTCTCCCTCGCCAACTCCATCAACCACTCCTTATTCACCCCCCCGCCATCCCCCCCACCCCGAAACTGAAACCCCAACCTCGCCGCTACCGCCAACTTCACCGCCGTCCCCGTAACCACCGGCTCCGCCCCTGCCGCCGGCGCCATTGCTTGCCGCCCTGTCGTTATCGGATCCGTCGAGAGATGAATGGCATCCGAGAGCACGGCGGACGTGTGTCGGTAGGCAAAGTCCATCAAGATGAGTGGGACGCGCGACTCGTAGGAGGTGACGCCTTGGGAGGTGAGGAGAAGCTCGATGATGCGGGAGTCGCGGGGGCGCGGGGCGGCGGTGCATTTGGGGGAAGAGGCAGTGGTGGGGTCGATGGGGTTGGGGGCAGAGGAGGAGTCGGCGGGGGGGGCTGGGGTGGGGTTTGTGGTGGCGGTGGTGTTGTTGGGTGCGGGTGTTGAGCTCATTTTGGGAGTGTGTGTATGTGTGTGTGTGTATAAGATGTGAGATGTGTGGTGTCGTTGGCCAATATATGCGATCGGTGGCTATTCGCAAGAATGATAGTGGTTGTCGCAAATCCAGGCGCGTTGCGTACACTAGTTTCGGTGTCTGTATTGCTGGAAAAGCTCACAAACAGAAAGAACTATCGCCGACAAGCTTATGCGACTCAGGTTCTTGAATTAAATAAAGGAACTAACTCGCTATAGAGTTTCGGCGTAGGGGTTGGGTTGCGACAAATCGGTACCTCGCAAAGCAGCCTTGCGATGTTTTGTAGAAGAGCTGTCGTCGTGAAAAGTGGGTCTGGAATGCAAGATAAGATAAGAAGAAGTATTTGTGTCACGTGAAGCGAACTACATGTGTGATTTAGTTGGTGATGTCGGTGGGCCAAGACAAACCCTAACACATGGGTTACTATTTTTGCACCTCCCCCGATTGCGCCGGGGTCTAAGATCTCATACACTCAGACCCACTCTTATGCGCACACAGCAATCCCAAGCCACCATCCCCACCACCCCTCTCCTCCGCAGCATGTCTCTTGTCCTCCAGACAGCAACTGCTACCCTCCGGCGTCTCCCAACCCTAATCCAACGCTCTCCCTTGAAAGCCCCTCTCGCTCATCCCTTCCACACCTCGCCCGCCCCCTCAGCCCGCCCCCGATCCAAAATGACAGCCCTGCAACCCCCAAAGATCCCCTCCTCCACCATCTCCATCCTCCGCACCCTCCCCGAACTCCAACAATGGCGCACCTCCCAAGCTAACCTCCACCGCACTGTCGCCCTTGTCCCCACCATGGGCGCCCTCCACGACGGGCATCTCTCCCTCATCCGCGCCGCCGCCAAGACCTCACACTCTGTCGTCATCTCCATCTACCTTAACCCTGCACAATTCGGCCTTACCGAAGACTTAGCATCCTACCCACAGACTTGGCAGGCTGACATGCAGCAGCTCGCTCAGTTGGACCAGGAGCTGGCGGCCGACGGGGGCAACCTAGGCAAAATTGCCGCGGTATTCGCCCCGACCACCGACGTCATGTATCCCTCCGGGTTCCCTGGCCAGGAAGTCAACTCCCCCGGCTCATTTGTGACGATTACGCCCGTTGGCTCGCTGCTTGAGGGGGCCTCCCGGCCGACGTTCTTCCGGGGCGTCGCAACCGTGTGCATGAAGTTGTTCTCGGCCGTTCAGCCGCATAACGTCTTTTTTGGCCAAAAGGACATCCAGCAAACTGTCGTCATCAAGACCATGGTCCGCGACTTCTTGCTGCCCATCAACGTCACCGTTGTCCCCACAAAGCGCGAAGCCGACGGCCTGGCTCTGAGTTCCCGCAACGTCTACCTCGGGACTCGCCGGAGAAGCGAGGCCACTGTTCTCTACAAGGCTCTCAGCGCGACCGAGAAGGTCATTAACGATGCCTTTGATGCCGGTAGGCCTGTGACGAGATCTGAGGTTCTCGCCGTAGCTAACGGGGTTCTGGAGGGGAAATTGGCCGAGCAGACAGTGCTGCCGAAGACCGAGAGGGTTCTTTTCAAGCTTGATTATTTCTCGGTTGCGGATCCGATAACGATGGAGGAGGTGGAAACGGTGGATAAGAAGAAGGGGGCCATCTTGAGCACGGCGATTTGGTTCCCGGAGTTGAAGGAGGTGAAGCAAGGCGAGGATGTTGGCCACAAGGGGGGCCCGGCTGTGCGGTTGATTGATAACATTGTTGTTCCCAGGCGAGAGTAAGGAAGGACATGTGGGCGAATGTACGGAAGAGATGCTGATATTGTAGGATAAGTTTTGCATGTATATAGAAACAAAAATTATGTTGTATAGGGGTACTTCCCACCTGCTAATAATCCAAACGTCAATTAAGTCCGTTCCCACCTGGTTCCCACCACGTATTTACACACCTACAACTTGGCCTTCTCTAGCGACCTCCGTCTCCGCCCCTGCCGCTTAACCTTCTCCCCTCTCCCAACCACCTTCTCAACCTCCCCAACATTCCCACCCCAAGCCGCCTTCCACAACTTACCCCCCAATTCATCCGCCAGCCTCAACACCCTCTCACTAACCGTGTCGCCCCCCCTCCGATCCTTCCCCTCCCTCCGACACGCCGCAATCTTCTCGGTGAAATCCCATAGTCTCCCGCACGCCATCAGATGCCCTGACTCCTGGTCGCGCGGAGCCTGCCAGGCGTCGGCGATGCGGAGGCGGAGGACCATTTTGTTGGGGCCTTTGACGGTGGGGTCGTGGAACTTGCGGATGGTCAGGATGCCTTCTTCGGTGAAGCGGGAGTAGCAGTTTTTGAGGGTTTCTTTGTTGACGGATTCGAAGTAGCTAAGGTCGCCTTGATAATAGAGGGTTTTACCGAGCTGTGTGGTTGTTAGAATCGTGATCACATGATTGACCGCAGAAATGGAAGGTGCAAACTTACCAGTTGAGCGCTGTCTTGGGCCTTGGACAAAGCAATCCACACATTATCATAGCCCTCTTGCTTTGGTACTGGTGGTGTCATTCCCATGATGGAGACTGCGGCCAACCAACTACTTTCAATAAAAGGCCATATCAAGAAGCAATAAAAGTCAAAGTTCTCTCGTCCAGCCATCCTCTCTTTCTTTGACAACCCCGCCTTGGTGATTGCCTCGGAGGCATCTCTCGTCAAATTGATAACCTCATCTCTCTCCAATCCCGCTAAAGTATTCTCCAGATTGGTCGCCAATCCATCGCCCGGGAAGATGAATTCTCCTCTAAATAACGATGACAAGAACAACACTCTCTCCCGTAACGCCACATACCCGATATCCTGAATCTCTGGCCCACCGCCTAGCTTAACCCGGGTGTACATGGCCGCACTCACCAACGCCTCACTGATAAACAGATGAATCGTCATATTCCGATAAAACGACAGCTGGAACCGATCCGCCGCATAGTAAGTCGACTCCGCCAATCCCTTGTGCTCGCCCACAAGGTCCTTCCCCAAAACATCGAGTCCGCGCGCAATAATCTCCGACATCGGTGACGTCCCGAAATGCGCCACCCGGCCACCCTTTGCCCAGACGCGATCCGTCAGCCAGTTGATTCTCCGTTCCAACTCTTGCTTCCCCACCCCGCGGCCACGGAGGGTCAGGAGGACTGTCCCGATTAAGGCTGTCGGCATCACCACAGAAACCGCATTGATGTCACCCAAAACCTTGTACCCCAACGTCCGCAAAAGTTTGTGCCTCAGCGCAACGCTCTGCGGCGACTGATCCGTAAGTACCGCCGGCGTCAACTGGTCCATTGGCGTCGACAACGTCGGGGCAACCTTGGTCAGCTGGTCGGTAATGAACCCCCTCAAACTCCACGGCTCATGGAAACGGACGTCGACCCGGCCGAAGCGGAGAGACAAGACAGAGGAGCCACCGGCGACAAAGTCGTAAAAGTTTTCCTTCTTTTTCGGCCGACCGAGCAGCTCATCGACGTAGCCGCCGGTCTCAATGACCTTGTCGTATTGCGTGCTGACAGGGCAAATGACACAGTCGTCGACACGACCGGATAGGAGACTGTCGAGGATGAAGCTGAGGATGCCGAATTTGGGGGGAAGAAGTTTCCCTGTGCGCGAGCGGCCACCTTCGATGAAGCATTCCAAGTTGAAGCCGTTTTGCAGGAGTGTGTCTATGTATGTTTGGACTAGTGTTGTGTACAGAACATCGTCGCCGAAACTGCGGCGGATCCACATGGCGCCGCACTTTTGCAGGAAGGCGCCGAGAACGGGGATGTTGAGGTTGTCTCCGGCGACAACGGTAGGGAGTGTCAGGCCGAGGCGGTAGCATATGATTTGCAGGGAAACGTAGTCAACGTGGGATCTATGACAGGGCAAAAAGACGATACTCTGTTTCTTTTGCGCAGCAACCTTGGCGACTTTGCGGAGGCGGAGCACCTCTTCACTAGACACGTGGATTCCCTGGTGATAGGCTCTCAGCGTCAACTGAGTGGCGAGATACGCACCGCCTCTGAGAAAGGTTTTGCTCTCAAACTTGACCATCATATTCTCCAACAGCTTGTCCGAAACCGCCTCAAGCCCCGCAACAATCTCCTTGTGCCGTCTTGCCTTGAGCTTATTATGCTTCCGGTGGTCAATGGGGCCAAAGGAGCCTTCGGCATCCTCAGTGTTGACGCGTTGCTCAGCGAGGTTCTGAATGTGATCCTTTAGTAGCTTGGCCGAAAGAACCTTGGCCTTGATGTTGTCTGTGAATCCAGGATACAATATGGGCTGCCCAATGAAATTATCATAGGCGCGCCATCCGGACCCGGACACATGGAGAGAGATCTCTTTGAGGAATCTGGGACAATGTTAGTTCTCGGGTTGTCTTGTGATGCGTTGTACAAGGAAGATGTATACCTTAATGGATCATTTCTGAAAGAAGGCGCATGGAGTAAGGCTTCTTCCTCCTTTTCTGATGGTGTGGAGAGTGTCGTGGATTTGGAGGGTGGGATGTAGCCTGCTGGATGTAGAGTAACTTCCGTGCCCCGAATCTGCAAATCCGGCGCAACATCAGGGATCTTATCCTCCTTTGTTTCCACCTTTGGATCCTCCGTTACCGGGTCTTCCTTTTTAGTAATGCTGCCGTCTGCCATAGTTGTTTGTATATGGAGTTTATCCTCCAAGATGTTAAATCTCGTAATATTTTCTTCGAGGGAACTTTCTATGACGCGCCCTTCCAAAAATCCAGAAATAAATTGGTAAACTGCTCCTCCTGCAACAACTACCGAGCGCCAACCAGCAATCCCTTCTATACAATTCGAGTGTGGCCTCCACTTACTTCGTCCACCCGCTAGTCGCATTCACTCTGCTCTGCCCAAGACAGAACTAAAGTGCCCTATATCTTCCACCCAATTGGTGGAAACCTCACTCAAAAAGAAAAGCCAAAGCGTCTGAAAATAACGACGCACAGGGGAATCTCGGCGCAATGGGCAGTCCACCCCTTGCAGGCAAGAAATCACATGTAAAGAATCCAAATGGATTTTATCAAATTCAATGAATGCCGAGGGACAAACACAGACCTTAAGAACAAAAAGGGTTGGCAGAATTAAAAAGGAAAAGAAAATAGCCAATTAGTTCACGGCAATAAAGATGCATTTAATTGTGTTTTCGCCAGGCACGTTGGAGATGAAGTCTGGTTCACCTCAACAAGATGTAATCCTTCATACTCAGGGTTTAGAGCCTAGTGGTATACAACCAGGATCAGGTGTTTGGCAGAGGCGGAAGGATTGAGCATGGGCCCCTTGTACCGGGTAAATACTGGGTATTTCATATCGAAGAATTGTATGGCAAAATTTCCAACTTGTGATATCACGACAGTGAGGAGTAACATTTACAACTGACAACGTCATACCGTCAATAAATTCTGCATCTATTTTTTACACCAATCTCACTTTCTTTCTCAACGAAAATCTCATTTTTCAAAAAAAAACCACCTGACACCTGCCAAAATGTCTGGGAAGGCCCCTGAACCCGCTGTGACCTCCCTCCTCTCCCGCGCCCACTCCCCCGCCACCACCACCCGAATCTACACCGAAAAAATCCACTACCGCCCCCTCCTCCTCCGTCCCAACACCCCCACCCCGTCACCCCCCGACGCCCGCGCCGCCCGCCGCGCCACCCGCGTCCAAGCCAAATCCATCACCACCCGCCACCCCACCCCTCTCTCCTCCCGGGCCCTCCGGCGCCTCGGCCTGCACGCGGCCCCGCGCAAGACTGCACAAGGGGCCCTCAGGTACGCGACGTTCTTGCCGTTGAAGGGGTTGTGGAAAGAGTATGTGCGAGAGTTGCTGGGGACGGAGATGATAACGATGGGAGGCGGGGGAGGAAGACGGGATGTGGTGTTGGCGAGTGCGGCAGGGAAGTTGGCGGGGGCGGAGTTTGTGGGGGCGGAGGTGGAGGTTTGTCGGAGTCGGTGTGTGGGGAGGGTGGGGACGAGGGGGATTGTGGTGAAGGATGGGCGGAGAAGTTTGGAGGTGGTGACGGAGAAGGGGAGAGTGGTAGTTGTGCCGAAGGAGGGGACGACATTTAGGGTGAGGATGTCGGTGGAAAAGAATGAGGATAAGGTGGAAGGGCCGGAGAAAGAGTACGAGACGGAGGAGAAGGGGGAGACGAACAGATCAGAGGAGGATGATGAGTTTGTGTTTGAGATTATGGGCGATCAGTTCATGTACAGGGCGGCGGACAGAGCAAACAGAAAGTTCAAGAATCATTACCTCAAGAATCTGTAAAGCTGAGGTCGATGACAGAGGCGGGAAAGGATAGAGGATATACAAATCACTCGGGTCCACAGTACCGAGGTTATACCGCAATGTATCACAATCAAACCTCTATTTCTAAGTTGCCATCTAACCTTATTCTAACTGTTTATAATCCGTAATGCTATGTACCCACCAATTCCCACGTGCTCAGAACAAGTTCCAGAGACTAATCCGGCCATCCTTGCTCCCCACCGCAACCCAATGGTTCTCATACGCCTCCCTTAATCTCCGTTCCTTGACCGTCTCCGCTTTCACCACCTGACCCTCACCGTCCTCGCCTGTCCCATCCCGTCCATGCCTCTGGCCATTTTTCTGCTCCTCAACTGGCCGTTCTATAGTGGCAACATCGGCAAATGCGGTACAAAAGGTCCCCTCACTATGCCACTTCAAAACAGCAACCTCCTTCATGGTCTTACCTGAATACAGTCTCGCCTTTGAATCCCACCCTGCCGTGGCAAACACTTTCCCATCCAACCGGATACTCAGCCCCTGCTGACCCGCATGCTTCGTGTTGACCACCTTGATCGACTCCGTTACAACCTGGCCAACCGTGAATCTTCTGGGAAACGGATGCTTGGCAATGATAGCATCAGCCCCACTGGTGACAAAGTACGTCGAGCAAGGCGAAATCTCAAGAGCTAGAATCGGCTGAGAGTGCGAAGTGTTGGAGTAAATCAGATTCCATGTGTTGGCCGAACTCAAGACGGCAACTGTGCACTGGCCGTTTTCATACCCGGTGGCAACGGCGAGTTTTCCATCGACATGACCGAGGCTAATAGCCATAACCATACCAGCCTTCTTAGCAACATTCACAACATGCTGACGCGTCTGGCTCGGTAAGCGATAGATATCAACCTGTTGGATCTATAGTTAGTATCGATATCACGGCGTACATTTCACAGCTTTTAGTTCCTTCGCGCCGGCCTCAGGCCATCAGAGTGGCAAGTCTCAAGACTACACTTACGCCTTCCAGGGAGATGGCATTAGGAACTGCCATCCAGATCCTATCTGACTCATCGAGAGTCTGACCTGGAAGCTCGGAGCATGCTGCAAACGTGCAAAAGTTCATCGAGTTCACAGGCAATGTGACATCTAGTGGTGGTGGGGGGTGAAGGAACACACCCTCCTCAAGGGGTGTATATCTCTGTAGATTCTCCTCCTGCTCCGGGCCAACTTTCCACAATGAGAGTTCGTTGTCACGGGCGTGTCTAAAGCATATTAGCATCACTTCATTCAAGGAAAACACGCCATGATAGCTTCGAGTCAGTTGACATCATTATGTCCAGAGGAGGGGTACTGCCGCTAATCATAACTATAACCTCCGACAAGGCGATACTCGATCATGATGGCAACATAGCCGCGACCATGGTCTAATGTCCATACTAGTTGTAACAAACTTACGTGATGACCATGTCTCTCCAGGACTTTATACCCAATAATGGGGCACCGTGGGCCTTCCACGTCCCCGTGGGCCTCAATGTGGCGACATCCCAGATGATGATCCAACCATCAGCATCACCAGAGATCAACCGGGAATTTCCCCAAATGAACCCCACATAGTGTACGGGTACCCGGTGTCCTCTGAGCACACTATTTGGAGTAGGGGGTTCCGTCGCCATGTTGGCAATGTGATTATGTCACCAATGAATCCAAATGGGGGCACACGATGATAAGGATTGGGTTGCCAAGGCCTATCATACGACAGTGTCTATGCTTGCCAATAATTAGTCTATCAATGAAATGATGTCAATTCTTTGAAGAAAATGAAACAAGAAATACTAAACACCGGGTCCACAATCCAGTGTCCCGGGGACACCGGCGGTCAATGTCGTCCGGAAAATCGGAGCATCAGTTCCTGTCTGATAGGCAAACACTCCACCATCAGACATACTATGTCCTGATCCAGCTCTGCATAGCATTACTAAATTAGGAAGCAAATTGATTGGCACTCTTGTTATGTATGGGCCCCGATGACTTGCATATCCGGGGAAGTGAATTTCGCAGTACTTTCAACAAAGCAACTTCTGCAAACTTTTGCTTTCTTTGTTGGTAATCAATGTCCAGGAATCATCACATTCCAGTCACTAAGCTGGCGGTATCCTGCAAGATGCTTCAACAAAGAGAAAAAAAAGGTATTATCATCACAAAAATTCCCATCCCACAAGAGTTCACTGCTGACACGGGGTTCCATCAGGGATACCCACCTACAAACCTGCTGGCATCCCTCGCCAATGACGCCTCCACATATCCCCGTGTAACCACGGCCCCATCCAACCCCCCATGCCCACCAAGCCCACAAATCCGCCACAAACGAGACCATCTCTGTCGTCTACCTATTAACCATCTTCCCCACGACTGTCACTGCATCTTGCAACCTGACAAGTCACACTTTCCCACTCTGCTCGTGGCGATCCCACCCTTTGTATGACCGACCGATCGCAGACCCGAGCTTCCAACAAGCCCTACCGGAGCCCGAGCCGGCAGTTTGGAGGGGACACTTGGGTCCGTAGTTTTGCGGATGCAAGTTGGTATATGTGTAGATGTTTGTGCCGCATACTTACAGTCGTCACGTTGGAGGGGGGATAGACAGAGACAATGGGTGAGACGTGGGGAGACTGGTTGGATTTTGGTGCTAATTAGGGCTTGTCGGGGAAGTCGTGGTGGATGGAAATACGGTGGCGCTAGCAGTACATGACACCGAAGCGGGGGCGGAGGGTTGAAGACTCAATGTGGAGCTTGGGTTAGTCCATTGCAGGCTCTGTGAATGGTGATGGAGGGGTTTCTATGTTGGTGTGATGCTCTCTCTATGATGAGGGATACCGCTGATCACTAGTGTAGCCAATGAGCTAGCCTTGTAGCCTCCAATGACACCCTCTGTAGTCGCTGTTTATGCAGGCTCGGTACTTACCTGAACGTCTTGTTTTGAGATTCACAATAAAGTTGTTTGACGATGAAGCATAACCGAGTCGTCGAAACACATCAAAAACAGTCTCGATGATTCCAATGGTCCACATTGACAATTGATATCTATCATGAATTTCAGATGTGCTTGATCAACAAATCACTTTTTTTTGCCCAGCAATCTCTGTACCTTCTTCTGTTTCCATTTGCTAACAGATTCCACCCTCCAGAAGTGAGGACCCGCCACCTACCCGATCAGGCCATCACAAACTCAAACAGGTTGGAGAGCTCCACATCCACACTTTTCTTTTACAGTGCGTCTGAAACACAGTGTCCTTGATGTTAATGCCGCTACGGGTGAATTGTTTTATGGCGTTCTTAGCGCTCTCTTGACACGAAAGTCACAGTGTGAATATAACTTTATGGCGGTTCTCGCAGAACCTCACACGGTACTGTGCCCCGCAACCCCGACTCAACGTACAGCGGCTGGTCAATAAGACCCGACAGCCGGAAGCGAATGTCGGGTCCGTTACAAAAGAGAAAATAATTTAAAAAAATAGTAGCGTCAAGATCTCCTCTTCGCTAACCCGTACTATCATCTCAACAAGAAGAAACTCAAAAGTCACAAGGACGATGCACCGGTCGAATCATGGTTTTATGCATATCCTCACTCTTCAGACGTGTCATTCATGCGTTTCAAACAACCTGTTGACGTCGCATAAAGCAGATATCCCACTTTTTTTCTTTTCAAATACTGACTCTTCTGTCCCAGACACTTTGTCTGGCGATCGCCATCGGCTCAATGTCCGAAATCTCCAGTTTTCCGCCGGTGATGGGACACTGCACACTTTAGACCAGATAGCATGAGCATGATTCCCGCATGGAGGTATTAAGGTCTGGAAGGGGTCTTGACTATAGATAAATTTAGGTCAAGTTTCCGTTCCAGACATCGGCTTTTTTGTTGCTTTTCTCGGTTGTCGGAGTCGTCTCGAAGACTGCGAGTTTGATTGTCGTCCATGATGTGCTAAGATGCGACGTTGGGAATGAACATTGACTAGGGTTTGGCCAACATGGGCAACTGATGTAATTCTTTTTTTTTTTCCCTTCTTTATGTAGGAGTCAACATTCAGAACTATCAACTAAATAATTAGTAAATATATTTTAAGGCGAGGCAGAGGTTACTTAATTACTTGTTCTTATCGGGCAAGTGAATCAAGAATTAGAATATCCCACTGATGTCCTCGGATCATCCAGACGGAGTTCATTTAGGTGCGGTGATTTAGTGAGTCCTAACCCTAAGTAACTTTTCAACAACCGTGATGAAAATCAAAGATTCAAAAAACCTTGACAAGATCTATATGCTTATTTCTCGGCACTATACCCGTCCGCTTTACCAGAACACAGGAAAGACCACCAAACACGCAAGGCGTTCGTCTCTGTTCTTTAATAGCATGACTTATATTCACGTTCGCTACGCCATGATAGGCACGAGGTTGATTGACATGGAGGGATCAGGGTATAAAACTTTTTTTTTCCCTTCTTTTTGATATTAATGATTTCTCCAACAAGAAGATTGAGACCTTGCACTCAACATTGACTTTCTCCAAAACGATCAAGTGGTGATCGCTTCTCACTGACTTTCTTATGAGTGAATTCACTGCTCATCAAGTGTGTTCAACATGAAACTCACAGCGTGCCAGAGGCTCCACAGCAGACACCAAATGTGTGTGATGTGCAACATTACGACAGATATATATCTATCCAATTCTTGCGGAGATATACCCGCTGAAATAGGGACTTTTGCGGACTCTCAGTATGTCTGTCGTCGTCAGAATGTGTTGAACTCGGCAGGCAAACTCCCCTGACTAGAGCTGTTCGATGAGAGAGAACAAGTGTACAAGGTACTGTTCTAGGGACTGTCATATCGACACCGGAAAAGCTAATTTTAACGTCGTTGATTGGTGAATACCTGGAAAGTAAAGTAGTATTACAATAACAAAGAGTCCCGAGCTATCAGATGTCGAGCATGCAGCTAGCGCTTCTTGGGGCAATGATAGAACGCACTCGATTCATACCGTATGGGCTGGTCGAGAATTCTGGCAATTTTCCGATGCAGATGCAACACCTAGTTGTTCGCTAGCACTACGATGAATACGCGGCAAGACCCGCCAATTCTGCTTGGCTCCAAAAAGTAAAAGTTGGGTATTTTATGTTACATTGTACCAGGAAGTCAGATGACCGTCTAGAATAGAAATCTGGACGATTGCCATGCTAGTGTTATGACACGTATGTGCGTGCCACTCTAGTACTTAGTGAGGATGACTGTAGCAACTAGACGAGTTCTTCACGAGAGGATGGCGAGTGACTAGACGTTTGAATGATATTCAACCATGGAAATTTGAGTTTCCTATTGGTATAATGGAGGGATCTATCTGTGGATACACTTTGGATACACTTTTTATCCACATGGACTTGGTCAGAGTAATACACCCGAGAAAAGACGCAGGAATGAGTGAATCTGTAAAAAGTTAGAAAAAAAAAGCTCGAAAAGGATATGCACGTGTTTGTCATTCCGACTAAGCTTGAGCCGCTATAGCCGAATTTCATTGATATTACCGACGTCAAAGTCAGAAACTTGGGACTCACCCGGATCTCTCCTGACATGATCAGACAGCTACAGTAGAAACTTTGCTGGCCCTTTGACGGCGTTAATCCTAGTACAGAACCGTATAAAGACACGGTCTATTAACTGCCAACTCACTTTTGATATAAAGTAGACACTTACTTGGCTAATGAAAACCTTTAGAAGAATTCAATGTTACAAGACTAGAGTTTGCGAAGAGACATCATTCGACATGTACACTGGAGTGTAGTAATATCCCAATGACCAAAATTTGTAATTCCAATTACTATACCAAACTCACTAAACCGAGTCTTAACCTCAAGTAGCCAGTTTCATATCCCACTAATATTGTATGACCACCTTTACTAGCTATTTGCTGTCGTACACACATCTACTACTAATCATGTCTCACAGCTTACTGCCCCTATACGCCTAACAGGAGATAAAATCCCATTCTTTACAGCAGAATATGCATAATAAAGACATGTAAGATTCACATAGATCGACAAAGACAAGCTGCAGCTTGCATAATGTCTGCTAGTACACATGTTTGCTTGTGAGGACTAGGAAATGCAATCTATAAGATATGCAATACATCACATGTAGATATGTGTGTACGCTGAATCTACATTGCACATGCTCATCCCTAATCGTTAGGCATGAAGAATATGTATATTGTATATGCTAAGTGGCTTAAGATTACTATGAGGATATAATGTTGCGACTCTTTGGTTAAAAATCGACAAGAGGCTTAGGATCTTCAAAAAAAAAACTGACTTAACACTCGCCAGATTTCTAAGGCTCACCCTGACAAGCATCTGAGTCGCCTGAGACACTAGACCAGCAAAGCGGCTAGAATTGTCCAACCGCTATGACTGGGAAGATAACGTGGTGAGCTGACTGACGTCTGTATGTCAACTTCAGATAGATTTTTACGATACAAGCGGGCTCTGGAGGCACTGTGTTTTATACATTTACTTGTATTTTAAAAACTTACATGTAAGGGTATGAAAAACACGCATGTCATATATAAATAACACCAACAAACCAAAGCTTGCTTTGACCTGGGCCCATCGGATGGCTCGTCATTGGAGGGATTGAGCAATGGGATTGACTCGCAGGGGAACATCTCGCCTCATCTTGCCACTAGGTTATTAGTTTCACCACCAATTAAAAATTTGGACTAGAAAAGACGATTTGAATTCCGTGACCGAAGTTGCTATATATACCTAGCTTGATGATGTTTAGCCTGACGGCTGCGGCACGATTTGATAGGCCAGGTCGTGCTTACATAAGCAGAACTTGAATCAAAATGTAAACTGCGGTTCACGTGTGAATCGCAGATACCTGATTGGGTTAGAAACACAGGGAATGAGGTAAATGACATCGAGTCCTTCAAACATCGAGATACTAGAAAAAAATCACCCCCTAAAATTCAAATATTTGTTTTTTATTGTGATGACCGTGATTTCTTGCAACTCATACAGTCATCGAGCCATTATCGACATATTCAAATTCATCACCGATCCTTATTCTATCACAGCCCGAATCATCATCACGATATCAGACTCCCGCTACAAATTACCATTTCATCGAACACTCAACCAGATTTCCTAAAAGAGTTCCCCCAATGTTATAATCCACCTGCAGCTCGCAGACAAGGAACCTACATCCCATGTTTCTCCCCCCCCCTCGCTGTAAAAGTAACCCTAGTCCGCCAGTTCGCCCAGAGAAGTTGAAGAAAGTGCAACTTCAGCCGAACCGACATCCTGCTACCGTGCGTGCCCTTCTGATTTTTTATTTTTTTTTTCGACCAGGGGAATAGAAAAAAAATAATAATAAAAGGAGATAACCACAAAGAGCTACAGCTTATCCTGCGTCTGCCGGAGTAGGATCTTTGCTGGTGGGATTCTGGGACTCGATATGAGCGGGAGTCCGCAGGCGAGAGGATGGTTTGGCAAGTTTGCGGAAGAAGAATATTGATCAAGAGCATGTGCGTGTGTGTCCACAAGAACCGGGGAAAGATTGAGATAATGTCGGGGCATGAGCACAGATTATTTTCTTTTATATATGAGTTGTTTATAGGCCTAGATACGTTAAAGAAAAGTAATATAGGGTTGCACTTGGAAGGATTCCAAGGTCTCTCGTCAAAAGAAGGCTTCGACAAAGCTTCTGCTACTGCTTACACGACCAAAAATATCCAGGACAGGAAAGTCACTAGAACAAATAAGATAAAGAAGACTCAGGCACAGATGTTGTATTATTACAGAGAAAGAGATAAAGTCAATAAACAAGTACTCATCTAGAGCTGAGAGAACTTGAAGGCAAGTGCCGCATATCTTAATTTTTTTCTTGGCCAGAGAACAAAACAAAAACAAGGCGAATGCTTGCACAGTCTGATGGAAATCAACTCACATACATAGATACCTGCAGGACCATCCTCATCTAGGCCTGCAGTTTTCATCGAACACTGGTGGATTTTGTTGTCCGGTTTATGTACATATATAAAAGGTCAGTGAATGGTATTTGGCTTTTATCTGACAGAGAATTTCCAAAGTGGAGACTACGGTGTGGATATATTTACATACACTACTATATAGATATACCATGACATGTTCTTCTTTGGCTCTAGCCTGACACATAACCTTCAAACCCCAATTCGTCTATAACTGCCTTGGTTTGAGACCCCTTGACCGTCATCCAAGCCTCAGCTGCTCCCCCACTAGTCCACCCATTTTCCGTGAACTGAACAGATCTCAATATGCGACGGTGCCGTTGATCTGCTGACCATTGATTTTCCTTCAACATTGAAAACCTGACTATACAGACAAGAGACACAGACTTTGAACACAGACACAGACACGGCCTGTTCACTCACCAAAGAATCCGATAACCATCAAAGCCAAGGCTAAACTTATACTCCTGCTCTGGCTCGCCAGTTCATGCCATGGTGAATAAATAGTCACTACGGTCGGGTCTGTTCTTTTCCCTTAGCACCATGGACGCTGCATTGGATGTCTTCTTTGCTGGACCCCGATGGAGTGAGGTCTTGCTAGTAGTTCCTTACAGGTTCGCAAAGTGTTGGATAAAATGTACAAAACTGCCGATGGTACACTCGGGCTTCTAGACCCACATGCAATTGTTCTATGGCTGGATTCGACCATATTTTTGCAAATCTGTTAATCCCGCTTGAGAGCAGACTTGTCTGAGCCACGAGTCTATAATATTAGCGTCAGTCTCTTCGATTGTGTAAACACACTAGGATGTTACCAATTACATAAAACCTCAAAAATCATAATGCCCGAGATGAAGCCGGAATATATTTAAACTCATGACGTAGTGTTAATAACTGAGTTTCACTCCTGAGCGGATCAGATGCTTGACACTGTCTTTTTCTACTTGATGACCCACCATCGTCGTCACTCTGGCGAGTCCGACCTGCATATGCCGCGTTCCATATTCAACCAGGGACCTGACTGAAAATGGATGAACGATTCGAGTTGTACATGTATTTGGTCCAGAGTCGGCTGTAGACTGGCACATAGTATCATTATATGTTGCAATGCAAAATATTCGTATAGATCTAAACAGCCGACAAAAAGAGAGAGGAAGAGATCACCTAGACAAATCTCAGTCCTCAGTCATCAAGCTTCTTATCAGAGAGTTTAGAAAATCCCCCAACTTCTCACCCTGTCCAACATGTCAACTGCCTGATTGCTGACTCAACCTAAAAATAACCTTTGGGTCTGTTCCCGAGACAAGTTTCCGTCGTAGTCTTGTCCATCACATTACTGGCGTAGTGTTTGCTTGCACGGCTCTTGCTCTCGAGGGCCAAGGTCGGCACGGCCTGGAACCATACCATCATCTCGAACCAGAGAACCGCCCTTCCAACTAAATAATCCGTATTTTCAAGCATGGACCACTACACAGTCAAGGACGGACACGCTTCTCACACACTGATGTTGGACCATGGCCCCTATCATCCTGCAGAGACTACCGGCTCCATTTTACTTCATTTGAACTCATTCGTTGGGATCTATCAAATCAGCGGTTTCTCCACGCCTGTCACTTGAACATGCCTACAAAGATATTCCAACTTCAACCTATCATCATCTGTGCCAAAAATACCAAGATAAACTGAATTAAACGACTCAGCAATACGTACCGATTTTCATATGCAATCTACCATTTCTTTTTTTTTCACAACAAAAAAGCTTTAACCACTCTGTATAACCATAATTGACGGCTGCTTGCCTATTTTCCTCTGGTGTTTAATGCTCAGTTGAAGTGAGAGTCTCCACGCAGAACTTATTTAGTTAACCCCTTCCTCAAAGAGGTCCATGATGAGGATGTGACGGACCATGTTCTGTCTCAATTTCATCCTTGCCATAAGTTGTCTCTAACCTTGATCTGCCATGACCGGCGCACATTGCGGTAGGGAACTACTTCTAGGCCACAACAAGGGGAAATATATTTAATATCGATTTAAATATTTATTAACCCATTATTGCTTTATATGTGTACCACCTTCCCGCTATCTCCTAAACCCGCACAACTTTCAACTCCTGCACCTACCCCCCCTAGTCGAACTTTTTTTCCTATTCTTTTTTGTCCTTGGCTGAGTACATGCAACACAAAACAGTGTTCCGAGCAAACTATATTTGAATTTTAAAGGCATCCGCAAGCTCTTCATTGGCGAGCTTCGTATTGCGAATCCCCCCGTCCAGATTCTTCGCAGCTGAAATAACGTTGTTCCGGGTCTTGAGAATCTTCTTGATCAGTCATCCTCTTTTAGGCGTTACGACATTGTCTCCTATTGCGGTCTTGGGTACCACATGACCGGGTCTATACTCCACGGCAGATGGTATATTTTGGGACCGAACTGAGAATTGACATCATATCTGTTATATGTCAGATATATATCTATATATACATATAGTCTTGTCACCTCTATTCCCATATCAGGAAGTCATCTACCTTGTTTCCCTTTTATTGCTTCCATTGTCGTCATATTCTTCAACTTCGGCACCTTGCACAAAAACCCGCACTTACTGAAACCGATCACTACCTTTATATCGCTCTTTCCCGTTATGTAGATCTTGGACATCTTGCAATTACCATCACCAGATTTCCGTGCATGTGTCTTGTTCTTTCCCCATCTTAAAAGAACGAAGTCACAGGATCACACAATATTTTTTTCTTTTCACTCTTCATCATAAACTTTATATTATTTCTCATTTTCATTGCCGCCATCGTCAATACTCAGCAGTCCCATACAGTCTCGACGCATCGTCATATCCAATCAAATACTGCTATCTACCAGCCATCTCAAGTACATATTCAGACTTTTCGATTACAGTTGAAACTTTATCACCATCTCATTATCGACAAACATAGCCACCCATCTTCACTTCAATTTTCCTTTCTTAAATCTTGAGGATAACGAGTTATTTGAGGCGCCACGGTTATTGTTGAGACAGTTGCACATACACTATTGGACGGTTATGTCTTTCTACTGTACCGTCTCCTGTAGATTACGGTACGGGATTTGACTGAGCAAGAACCCTCAAAACTTCTATGATTCAGCATCTCCGGTCATGCATCTAGACCTTACCAGCTGACTCTCTCACTGAACTTTGATCTCCATTGGCCAACCAATCACATCTGCATCCGGAATTCCTGCAGCAGCTCGCCGAGTAACGTCCCATATCCCGCCCCAGCCAATTGCATACGGTCATCATCACTGTAGATCTCCTACCAATTTATCGTTGCTAAATCACCACTCTCGTTCTAGCTTTCTGATTCTCTTGTTCTATTCAAAGTCTCATGACTGGACTCTAGAAATTCCATCACCACCTTGTTTGCCAGTCTCTGCAGCGCATCACAGCACTACGCCCAAATCTAGGATATGCTCATGCATGTGCCTCTTACTTCGATATACGCCTTGTTCAACCCCGAGGTGACGCAAGACGTGTCACATGGATTCCGTCAGTCTTGTCAACTACATCAATTGGGCTTTTTTTCTTCTCGTTGTCGTGCACCACTCGCCAGTTTCTCAACTAGCGCTCAAGAGCATCCATCAGTGAGCAACGTCAACTAGTCACCATCTGGTCGCTTTCCAAAATTAGCGCCTAGATAGGTCTTTATTGTATTTCTGGAAGACGTTGTATCGCGGGGCTTGTAGTTTCTCTTAGGCTTAACTCGCCATTGTAATCTGTACCTTATATCGAGTTTGCATGTGCAACCTGCCCGCATTATTCCTCAAGATTCCGCTGCCGTGTAGCTACACCCGCTGTTGCTTGACTGCACACTTGTCTCCCGCATCTTTGGCAACCCACTTCCACCCCACGCAGGGACCACCCTGCATCACCGTGGACTTGGGACGTACAGTCCTTCCAACAAAGATTTGACCGCCTGTCTGGATCTTGCAAGCTCGCAGTTTGTCGGCCACCCCCACTCATGAAGTCCATTGGTGTATCTGTCTCTAAAAGCTGCAAGAACCGAGGACCAGCCTTACTAGCCAACAGATACACCACCTCCAAGACATTTGTCTTCTCCGTCTTACACGCCTCTCTTGAACTACCAAAACAGATAACGCTCTTCGGAATTGACGAGCCGTTTGAGATTAAACAACACTTCCACCAACATCCCAACATTCCTACGCCTTGAAAGAACTGGCAAAATATCGACTATATCTGCAAGTTTCCATTGTCGACGCTTCTGAGTCGACGGTACTTTTCCTTGTTACTCCTTCTGAGTGCTGACTTCCGTGCTGTACCGTACTTTTGCACTCACACCCCACATCTCGCATTATCCCTTCTCCGGACACGCCTTCTCAACTATCTGCTGCTCATGAAGGAACCAGTGGTCTGTGAATACATCAGCACTTCACACAAAGAAGCAGTCTGCCTTTGGTCCGTGACTGACCTGGTGATATCGACATATAAAAGGCATCATAAAGACTTCACGTTCCCTCACTCTTTTGTGGTGCTACCAATCCACAGTGTGTTATCACCTCTCTGCTTCACTTTCAAAAACTTACAGCATCAGTTCGAGTCTCAAATATCAATTTGAATTAGGGCTTTATTCCCATATTGGCCGGATATCTCCCCGGAGCACTTAGCGAAACTCCAACTCCTCTCAGTGTCATAAATATCGAATTACCGGTAAGCTTAACTTTCAACTTTTATGCTGTGCAGCCTAGTATTACTCTACTGCAAGTAAATTCGTGATAGCCTCGCGTGCTGAGATTCTGTCGAGTTCCGGATTTGTCTTTGATCCGTCGACTACGAGGCTTCAGTCAGGCGTAAAAGTAAGACCATTTTACGGCTACCTATTTCCCTTATTCCTGATCGTTTGTTGCCTTGTGACAGACTGCATCAGTTGTGCTAGTGTACCATTATCTGCACACTAGCTTTTGGTTCCAGTCACTACCCCACCCGCTGAGTCGGTGCCATCTCTACATCAAGGCAAAGGATGGGGGTTCTAGGTACACAGGGTCACTAGTACAGGTCTCACTCGTACTGCGGACTGTATTTCACTGTCTCATTGTGGCTTCTTTTCTGCCACGTAACAGGAAATATACTTAATCATGAGGCTTTGCACTTTTCACGGACTGGTCGAGTGTCAAGTGTTACTTTGATTCTTGAATGGCCCTTGCTGTTACATCATTATTACTACCACCTAATAATTCTTGCTGACTCGTCATGATAGATCTACGCTTTCGACCGTCTAGTTCCACTGCTCCTCTCGTCTTAGTAGAGTGGCATATAGATGGCCCAGAAGTGCATCCAGGGCCCACATCTTCTACACGGATTTTCACGGAACATCGCATCTTCACGCCACTCACCTTTCCACCAGGCAGAAACCCTTCACGTTCAACAAAAAATATAGTCACCATGTCACAACCTCCATCACGATCACCAAGTATCCTCAAGGGAACACATGATGTCCCGGGGGATGTTGATCTCAGTATTGCGCCCGAAGTTCCAGCCCCAAAGCGACGAAAAGAAAACCCGACCGGCTCTGTCAGCGTGGTTCCTACACGCCGACGAAGCAGCACACATTCGGGAACATCTGCTCGAGAAAGTTCGGTCGGTCCGAACAGGTCAAAAAAAGAGGGCTCAGTAGGGCCCACTTCTGCTGCTGCCGCTCCAGCTAAGTCTAAGAGAGTACGCACTGGTTGCCTCACATGTCGAGAGCGTCATCTGAAATGCGACGAAGCAACGCCCGACTGTTTAAATTGCCGCAAAAGCAATCGAGAGTGTAAACGTGGCGTGCGTCTGAACTTTATTGATGTACAAGTACGAGATCATCCGATGTTGCCACCAACATCTGATTGGGCCAGTAAGTTTACATGTTCGTGAAACGTCAGCGATGACGTCAGTGTGTTAACCAAGGACTATAGTCAAATTTCAAGACGAGTCGAGACAAATTGCTGGCGAGTATCAAGGGGGGTTGAGTAGATATCCCGCAGAGCCCAAACTTTCCGAATCTCTTCCTGAAAGTGGACTTTCATCATCTGGTGGACTTTTCAGGCATGAAGGCAGCTGTTACGGCAGCCACCACGGATCGCCAGCATTGGACTCGGTCACATCACCACTCAATCTGACTTCAAGGTGGCTCAACATTGAAGGCAGTAGTCATCACTCCCATATTCGCTCTGGGAGTGACTCTACCATCTTTGCCGACATGAGTAACCAGCCCAGTGCCTTTGGTCAACCGAGTCAAACTACCTTTCTCAATCCAGGCAATGCCAGTTATAAGGCCAGTGACACGACATCCAACATCTCCTCACTCCATGGCCAAAGTCATGCACCCCCGAGCATGGTAGCAGGTGGCAGTGTCTCTGATGGAGGTGCCACATCAACAAACTTTGACCATAATATCTCACCTGACTGTGAGTATGTTAACTCGCCAGAGGAGCTCATGTTTATGCAGGTGTTTGTGCGTGAAGTTGGTACGTGGATGGACTGGCTCGATCGGGCGAAACACTTTAGTCAAGATATTCCATACCTTTCCCGGGTGTCAACCATGCTTCATCATGCCTGCTTGGCGTGCGGTGCTCTGCATCTGGCCATTACCAAAAATGACTCGTCATATGCAGACAAGGCACAAGTGCATCACGATACTGCCACTACTTATCTTCTTCGCAGTATCCAGAATCCTGATCGCGAAGAAAGCGGGTCGGTAGAATGTGCGACCACAGCTGTGGTGCTCCATGTCTATGAGATCATGCAGCTTGAGATCAAGCCTTCAATTCTTTCACATCATACCAGCGGTGCTCGTGCTTTGATCAAAGAGTGTAAATGGAATCCTCAGTCCAAGGGGATAGGTGGTACCTGCTTTTGGTTCAATGTTGGGGTGGAGATTCTGAGTTGTCTGCGGAATGATTGGGCCCTGTCAGATCTGGACAAGTGCCATATGGATTTAGACTTCGGGAGTAGTCAGCCAACGCCTACAGAGTCCTCGACAACTGATGATCATGTCAATCTTGAGTCTTTGATCAACGAAGCGGATCAGGATATTTGGGTGTATCGGATAGTATGGATCATGCGGAAGATTGTCGAATTTAAAACATCGACACAGGTCAACCAGTCACAATCACAACACGAGCAGATATCTACGACGGATCTATTCTCACAATGGCAAGAGCTCAAGAAACTGTGTGATGATTGGAATACGGCGAGCCCTCAGATATTCCGGCCACTGGGCTATCTTTACACATCACAAACTAGCAGCCGGTCTGCTTTTCCTGAGGTTTGGTAAGTATACAGTGGGTGTACTAGGTGATGATCTATACGCAAATTTCTAATACATGTTATCAGGCTTGTCAAACCCATGGCTATCGTGGCCCGTTTGTTCTATCACATGGCGCAATGCATTCTCGCCGCGACGCATCCAATCGAGCCATCATCACACAGCAAAGAGATGCTTCATTTGCAACTTCACCACGCGCATCAACTGTGTGGTATCGTTTCACATGCTGATACTCGCGGTCTGACTTGTGTGGCAAGTCAATGTTTGGCCATCACTACGTTGGTATTCACAGATCGTAAAGAGCAAGACGAGGTCCTTGAGATTTTCGATAAGCTTGCCCGAGAAGGAAATTGGCCTCTGTCTAGACTCAAGAAAGAGCTTCGCCAAAAGTGGGGTCACGAGTTATCACCGACTCCTTCACAAGCACCTTGGCTCCCTGGCTCAACATCAACTTCGTCCGTCACAGGGATGTCATCAGCATCTGCCGTCACATCAAATCCTCTTGGTGCCTCCGAGTCTGCCTCACAACCTGGAATCCAAAGAATCCAGAGTGCCCACCACCACAATAATAGTGGTGCAACGTCAACTCCTCAGATGGTCGTGCTTCCCACCCGGCAAATGAATTTGACGAAGAAGCAAGAGCAACAGCAAAAGCAAATCCAAGCTGCTCAAGTGCACCTGCAACAAGCCAATCTCCAACAACAACAAGCCGCCCACGCGCAGGCCCGGGCGCAGGCTCAAGCACAAGCTCAAGCACATGCTGCCCATATGCAAGCTGTACAAGCAGCACAAGCTCAAGCTCAAGCTCAGGTCCAAGCCCATGCAGATTTATTCAGCCTGGGATTGTTGCCAGTGGGGAACAATGGGATGAATCAGACGGGACTGGTGAATCCATTGGTGACGGCAGATTTCAGTTTGCCGAATCACCCGTATCAAAACTTTTACAATCCGCGGAACGATGATCACTTTTTTGACCAATGACTGATACGGGATTAAGGTAAAGTTGTATATGGAGACTATCTGTTTTCTGTCTATTTTTCTCTTTTTCTTTTGTCTTGTTTTATTTTCCAAGGAATGGTATCTTTCTGCAACGAAGATGCCTGATGATGTCATGAATGGGGAGGGGACTGGTTTGTAGGTGTATTAGATATTGGATGGAAATGTTTAGAATGATGGCATCATAAGAATAGAAAGTTTCTTTTGTCCATCAGCCGTGAGTTCTGCTTCAATTGTGCAATAAAGGTGCTGGTGCTGATGTGGTGTGACGAGGTGATGTGACGGTGGGGCTATTGTTGATTGTGCAACGTGGGATCCGCGGGCCACAACAAGTTTGGGGAAAAGTTGTGTTTTATGTTTAGACATGTCAATCTGTCAGGTGGACAGTTGGGTAAATCATTCATGAACGTGGCCATTTCAATTACTGTCAGTTCTGTTGATTGGGACATGAAATATTGACCAAACTTTCTCACAGATGGTGGTAGAGCTCTAGTTTCAGATGGGAGTGATGATCGCTATGTTTAGTTGTGATGTTGTTAGACCAAGGGTAAACCAAAGTGTAGAAGACATCAAGACAAAATTTTCGTCTGTTGATGTTGTCTGTCACGTGTATTGGGTGGAAGTTTTAGCATTTAAGGGGGGTCTTTTTCCCCTCTGTATTCTTCCCATTCAATGTTTTGTTCATCCTTTAATCATCGGCACTTATTGCAAGGCTTTCATCACATCCACTGTTACATTTGTCTTCATTCTTCCCAGCTTTCACTCTGATCCTGGAACTTGTCCTTTGAGCCCCTTCATTTTCTTCTAGTATGTCAGAGCATCCATCCCAAAACTGTCTATTCTCTGTATACTGACACCTTCACATCCAGACTCCTCGCCGTGCCCTGCGTCCAGTCCTTCGGACTTGCCCGTTTTTAATCCATGGGGAGATGCTATTTCCTACACCCGTCACCTTCCTTTAGTCCCCGTCCCCGTCCCCGTCCCCTCAGGAGCAGCCGTTTTGTCAAAGCAATATTCCATCCCCTTCCCCGGACGAAACCCCCACAATGATTCTCTCCACTCTTCCATTTTTCCGATCCCCTGCATATCATACTTTCCATTGACACCTGGCCTCCCTTGTCTCCAGCGGGGAGCAACTCGCTCTCGCTGTCTCTTGAACCTTCTTGTTGATCACACTCTCGCCTTTTAGAATCGCGAAATCCTTTATGAGGTATTTTTTTTTTTCTTTTCGTGGGGGGCTGGGTCGGGTCGTCTGGTGTATAGTGAGGTCACAGGATGAATTTTTCTGTGTGTGGGGGGAAGCTATAAATTGGCTTCAAATTCCTTCAAATTCTCCGGAACCCCCCCCCTCCTCCTCCTTCGGCCCTTCCTCTACCAGGTTGATCGGACAGAGACCTATTTGGAAGTCACCTCCGCCGTTCCGCGGCTCGTCATTGATGCTTTTCCTTATTTTACTTTTATTTTTTTGTTTCTTTCCTTTCCTTCCCGGGAAGGCAGCTTGAGCCGGTGGGATCATGCTGTCAAAATCTGTCGAAATAATGTATGCCCCTTTTTTTTTCTTTCTTTCGTCCTGCTCATGCTCATATACACCAATTCGACCGTCGTCAACCACTCATTATGTTAGAGACCTATGGTGCTCTTGTTCTCGGTGTCCAGCCTAGGTCACAGAAATAGTCAAGTTCAAGCCCTTTTCTCGATCAATGATTAAAGCTGCTGTTCAGACAGCCGTTGATGCTTTATCGGAAGCACTATACCGGTTATTCTTTGTTGTTTTCCCAGCCTATATCCCTTACCACCGGCGTCGTGCCGTCAGCGAGGTCCATTTTTAACCTCTGGCTTGGTTTTTGTTCTGTCACAAATGAATATCTTCCCTCTTGATCTTGTAAACCATGATTCTCCCGTTATCTCAACAGAGAACAACGGCACCCGCAGCAGCATCACGGGTTACTCGGAACAACTAGTGTCCCGGCGCTTCAACAAACACACAACCCCACAGCCTCCAAATGTCAAAAATAACACTCGTGATCTCCAAGATCAACAATTCCAACACTCTTCCACTTTTTTCGCCCACCATATGCCTTTGGCCCCGTGCGGCCATCTCCCTTCAATAAATCAGAGCTTGACCACATCTTGTCATTCACCGGCATTCGGTAAAACGAAATAATCGGGAAGAATTTCTTTTTTTTGCCGCTGGTATGACTGATCTCGATACCGGCCACCTGCAGTCCATCTATCACCAAGAATACCAAAGAAATGGACCCGACAAGCTTCTTCCAAGCTACCAGCCGGTAGTCAACTTGAAAATCAGCTCCACCCGAGGAATTAATTACCTGCCGAGCTTTGGCAGTCATCGGCACAGGTGGCAGAATAAAGTACGATTCACAATGCAATGGATACAAAACGCAGATAATATGATTGATTGCTTATTATCCAACTAGGAGTTGAGTTTTTGGTACAGGATAGGATATTCACTCTGTTGGGCTAATAACAAATCTGGACCCACTTAATGGTTGGGATATCATGACAACAGGTCATGCCTGTTTCTTTTTCTTTTTCCCTCTGCAATGAGGACATGTGGGACGGAGTATAGCGAGGGTAAGGGGCGTTTATGCTGCCTGTGGATGTTTTTGGTGGTAATAGTTATGATATTGTTATCTCTGTCCTCACACCTCCGAGGCCATCTGCCGTTGATATTCAACAGATAGCTGGACACGCTATCCATCACAAAGACAATGCTCAGCGAGGGGGAAACACCTTAGCAATTATGAAGTGGGTAAACGAGTTGTTCAATGTTTGCCTCAATTTAAAAGTAAATATATATTATATGTACAAACGGTGCCAAAGAGATGCGGTAATTGACTAAGACCAGGTGCCCAAGTAAAGTGATGTAGATCCATGGTTACACAAAACCTAAATAGATGCCATATGATGATAAAGAGGCTCAGGGCTAACCCACAGCCTTGTATTTGAAACTGGTAAAGGATTGATTGGAAATGTAAATAAGTAATCAGCTTGTGGGATGATCAAAATGACGGTGGTAGATAATGTATAGTGAAGGACTCACATGTTGGATGATTATTTGTAATAATAGGCACAAACATGTAAAACTATGAAACGCACAATACATTCGGTAATGTATGGCTAGCCATTACTCTCAGCATCTTTCATTTGAGTTGTTTTTCTTGTTTATCTTGTTTACAAAGTGACCGTTTACATGTTGAGAACAAAACCCCAAGGAGTCAGGATGGCATGTCTATTCGCTACGATGATTGTTCATATAAATATGGATTCAGTTTTCTAAAAAGCAGTTGAAATAAAAACATGCAATTTTGAGTATCAATGTTGACACAACGAAACAAAGGCTCAAGGACAAAATAATCGAGACAGAAATCAATAAATCAAAATCAAACAAGTCCGAAAATCCAAAAATCCATCCAGTCCAACAAGTAATCTCTTCGCCTTTTCGTCAAATCCCACAATCAAAAACACCCAAGTGACCAAAAAAGAAAAGCATCAGTCCGGACCAAATTCCACAAAAAATCCCAAAATCAACAACACACAAGCACGCTCAAATCTTGATCCCATACTTTTCGTATGGGAATCCCACGAGCGATGGCAGATACTCGGCCCAGCCATCATCAAGCTCGCCGACCTGGTGCAAGTCCACCTCGCCGGCCTCAAGCGTCCGCCCAGCCATCACCTCCGCCTCGCGCCCAGCGTACTCCTTCTTCAACATTGGGTGGGGCACCCAGACAACTCGCATGCCCGCCCGACGACCAGCCTCGACGCCGGGAACAGAGTCCTCAAATACCAGGCACTCCTCAGGCGTAATGGGTTTCTCGCTCGCGGGGAGGCTCTGGTTGATGGTTTCGAGAGCCAAGAGATAGATGTCAGGAAAGGGCTTGCCCTTCCCGGCCGGGATGCGCGGATCGTCCCCAAGAACACGGCGGTGGGGCAGGAAGACGCTGAACATCTCCTGTAGGTGCCCAGTCTTAATGTCAAAGTTCGCTTTGTGGGCCGAAGTGGCCAAGGCGATATAGACCTTGTTAGGCTCCTTAGTGCCGTTCAGGTCCGACAGAAGCTTTTCAACACCAGCAAGTGGCTTGGTGTCTGAGAAATACTTGGCCTGGAGACCATAGTATTCCTTGTTATATTGCTCCTGGTCAATCGGGAGCTGCGCCCACTCGCGGAAAAGAGCATTGGCAGTGGGACCAGGGCGACCTTGGAGCTTGGCCTTCAACGACCAAGGCATATTTGGCTTGCTATACTTTGCCAAGATCTCGTTGATGCAGATTGTGTAGATATCCTCGGTATCGAGGAGCAGCCCGTCCATATCGAACATGCAAGCACGGACAGGAGGGAACCTTGTGTTATCAGTTAGTTGCGGGGTTAAATCAAATGGGGCAGTCGTTATCTCTGGTACTCTACTTACTCGGTGCGAGCAGGCATCGTGAGGTCTATGACTTATTTAGTGTGATGGTAGTGAAAGCAAAACAAGTATCGCGATAGCGTGATGACTTTTTTTTTTAATCTGGTTCCTGTGTCACATATGTGTTAGTCTCAATCTAGTAACAATCCCTTCCGCATCGACAAAACGATACTGCCAGGCGGTAACCCCCGGCAAAACCACATTAGACCATCCCGCCTAGACGCCGCAGGCGGTAAGGATGCACCCATCAACCAGTAAGAGCCTCCAGGAGATAAGCATCCATCGTGACATACCTTGTTGATGATAACTCAAGTGTATTATCAAGAGCGTATTGCAGGAGATTATTGCTCAGACTAGCGTCTACTTTCCTATCAAGGTTTTATATCATCACTGTATCAAGTCGTGCTTTTCTTTATGTTAGAAACTGGTGCGTAGAAATCGAATATCGAGTGTGTTAATGAAGAAAAAGGATATTCAAAAACCAAAACCAGGCGGCTCCTGCTACTCTTTATAATTTCTCAAAATTATTCATTTGTGCGTTTCCCTTTTATTCGCGACTTCTTTGTTTTCCAAATCCAGGACATTGATTTCTTATTCTGGTAACTCGCCGCTGCTTATCCAACTAACCCCCTTCATTAAAAAAAACCAAACGACAAGCGAAAGCCCGTTTGCCTTTTTTTTTATGAATTTCCTTTGTGTGTGCGTTGTTTTTTATAGGTAACCAGAGGATGGTAAAAAAGAAACAGGAAAGAACTTGGTGATCTTTTTGAAAAGATGGGAAACGTACGTATGTATGTGGGTGGCTGATTGACTGATGAGGAAAAGACATAGCCAGGAACGTATGGAGTCACCAGGGTTGGCCAAAAGTCACGATAGTGCTGGCGGCATGCGTCCTTTGTATCATGTAGGCGCGAGGGAAACACAACAAAAAGAAATAGTCGTGCTACATATACAGAACATTCATTGAGAGCAAAAGTACATTATGAATCAAAAGTACCATCGTATATATCTTAGCTGATACAAACAAGATCGTCAACCTCAACCAAAACTTCATTATTTGGGTGTCCACGACGAGAGATCCCATAACGCCCTCGCCGGTCAAGGAATGTACGAGGCCGAATGAATTCCCAAGAACAAACATAGCAGCGGGTTTGTTTTGTTTCCAAGACAAAACCGAAGCAAACGAGACAATCATCTGCCATTTCAAAGAGTATTAGTCCTATTAGTCTGTACTTTCCATTAATACCAAGGGATCTTGAATGAGGCACGTCTTCACAATGGGAATATATTTTCAACACTCACCTGATTCCAACACATCACAATCCAGAACATCGCCTCATTCACTTCACACAATCAGTACTTAATACCTAGATTTTCTTATCAAAAGTCAAGAGAGTAACAACACAGGACATGGCCTGCGCCTATTTATTCAAAAGAGCACCTCACTGATGTACAAAAGGGACCTAAGTCAATCAATCCCAGAAAGCCCGTCCCAAGCAAAATAAAACCTCTTGAAAGCAAAAGGATAAAACGAATAATAGAAAAGAGACAAACAAAAAAAAGTCAAGACCATGCTATAAACATCGGATAACCTCCCTTCCATAACGAAATAGCAACACAACTCAAGTATACGGTCTGTTCAAGAGGTTGATCAACCATTTCCTCTAAACTGACAGAAACTAGGGAAATTGGGCTGGCAGACGATGAGTGGTGGATGGAGATGTCCAAGTGCGAGTCGAAGGTAAGACAAGTAGGTTATGTTGCAACTCTGGTCTAAAAAATCCAGGTGAAGTGTGTGATGAAGACAGAAAACAAAAATTGCGGGATAATGTATGTTGTAGTTTGTGTTGGTCGTTTGTTATTGTTGTGCGTAGAGAAAGCTTCGTCCCTCCAATTTATAAGCCTGGATTGAGTGATTTCCATCGACATGGAGAGGTTATTGGTAAGTTTGACGATTCGTTGGCGATTGACGTTTGGGTATCGCAGCATAGTTGAATATGAAGATACTTCTACCGGAATATCTGTCTGCTGATTTTTCGACCTGATATTCCGAGTGGTGAGGTTTGGGCCTCGGGTGATCGAAAAAGTCCACGAGCTAGATACCTTTAAAACAATAAAAAAAGTAAACATCCAACCCCTTCATTGGTCGCGGGAGGGGTACAAGTGTCAATCCAGGCTTACACGCCTACAGTCTGCATACGTCGTGGACCATCGGCAAAGTGTACATGGCTGCGGGGGGAGCTGCCGGACAACCTCGGAGTGCCGGCATAATCGGCATGGCCGTGGGCGTGCGAGTGCGTTGGCGGGCTCTGGCGAAGAATAGTCTTGCTAGGAGACTTGGCGGACGCAGATGAGCGTGATGATTTGATAGCCATCGGGACTGCAGACACAGGGAGCGTACGTTTCTCTTGCGTCCGAGACTGAGCCACAGACCCGGCGGATTGTCAATCGATACCATGCTGCTGCTTGATCCGAGCTAAAGATTCCTTGCGGGCTTCGACATCATCTCTTGAGCGGATCATCTTCTCTGGCTGGTGGTAGAGGACTGGAGAGAACTGTTAACAATGTTCCTGACTTTCAAGTATAGAAATGACAAAGACTGGTATTGACTTACCCACGAGGTAACGGTTCTGAAAGTTAAAGCCGTTGAGCTTGTCGCAGGCCTGTTTGGCATCAACTACGTCCTCATAGACGACGAAAGCTGTTCCCTTGGTATTATTGGCAATACCCTGACGGACTTGGCGAATGGGACCGAATTTTCCAAAGAGTTCAAATAGCTCTTCGGGGCTGACGTTGTAGCTGCATGGAAAGAAAGTCTATGTTAGCGACATGTTGTTGACATTTGTTTATCGGTAGAATATTGTGAGCGTCAAAAACTTTGGGTCGGTGGCTTCGGTGAACGGGTGATGCGAGCCGGTGAAGGCGGGATGAATGGGCGGGAGAATATGTACCTCAGGTTCTTGACGAACAGGGCTCTGCAGGGAGAAAACAAATGTTAGCATTTTCGGGTAATGTATGCAGAGGCAGGCAATATGAAGACGACGACAATATATGTATGCGGGTGTGCGTATGGGAGTCCACAATGTCATTCATGATCGGCCGTAAGCGGTCTACACGCGTCGCAACGCAGCCTTGTCACATATACGCATGTCCACCCAAGTAAATGATTCTATGTCAAGACACCATACAAATGCTCTCCCCTCTCAAAAATAAAGATACGAGAAAAGAGCAGGACACCACACACAAGGAGATACATGACACGCCATCATCTTCGATATTCGCCGTATTTGAGAGACTAGCCAGAAATCATCATACCGATTGACATCTGGTGCAAGTTTACCACGATTATTCATTTCTCGAAGAATGTTACCCTCGCAATTAAACTAGCTCGTAAAAAGAAACAAAAAAAAGGCGTATCTCCGATTTAACAAAGCAAGAAAATAAAAAGAGAATCTGACTTGTGGGGGGAAAATTACTCTTCAATAAAGATAAAAAAAGGGTTTTGTATCGTGTATTCAGATTTCTAAAGTAGAAAGTCGGAAGAAGTGTGAGAATAAGAAAGACGAAAAGAAACATGCGGCGACCGCGAGCAGAAAAGGGAATTCCCCTTCCCCCCCAAACCCCAGAAAAACCCCTCACTCAGTATCCCAAAAAAGCCTTGAAAGCTACCTGTTCCCTTCACTGCCTAGCTGCAACCTGCACTACAACACCAACCAAAAACTATAGGATTCACAGTGTTGACAATAGTTGTCTTGACAGGGGTGAGGTTGCCATTTATCCAACAACTTTGCGCTTTGCAAAAAAAAGAGATAGTGCAGCTGGTGCTGATTAGATAAGAGATTATGGAAGTGACTGGATTCATTGGACTTTTGACCGGATTGAGCGAGGCGGCAGGCGGGAAGGAAGGGTTAGACCAATGGGGTAGGAGACGGAACGGGCGGGTGGTTACGGGGTGCAGGAGGGATTGGAGGTCATGTGTCATCAGGGCAGGGTTGGATATTGGTGACGGAATGTAGTGATTGATGGCAATTTTATGGCGATTATCGAGATAATAGATAAGAAATGTCTGTTGGTGATGTTCAGTGGTGATATTGTTGCCATCCGTTCATCTTCCCTTGGTTATTGAACCCGATTAACCATCTTGACACACTTGGCGAAACATGTCAAAGCCACTCACTTACTGACCGAAACATTTTTCAGGACGCCGTCCATGCGCCGGCCTACAACGCATTCCAGCTTGCCGGAAACAATCCTGGAGTTTTGGTTTTCTGGGGCTTGTCAGGATCAAATACCGTGGTTTGAATCTGCAGTCGGAGTTAAGCTGGATGCACTGTATTATACATCGGTCGGGCTTAATGGTTTACGATCAACGAGATGGGACCCACGGTTGGTAGTTATTCGATTGCCAACACTGAAGCATTGCTAATGCCACATGAAAACGATGATGCTATATAACGAGGGAAAGGATGTTGCACCGATTGTCTGTATTCACCTCGAAAAACGCAAGACTCATCGAACTTTGATGTTCAAGACGATTATCACAGACGATTATCACAGACGATGGCACGGGTACACAGCACACCACCATAGAACCCCAAAGAACTAATGTGATCAACTTTCCCCAATCCAAAATTAACCACTCCACCATGATGCTCGCCTGAATTTCTCGTGCCACATAACTGTTCTCTTGAATCACCATTAAACCCATAAACCACAAACCATGAACTCTTTATATCACTTCAGCAGCACACACCAAAAGAAACATGGTGACATCTTAGCCCAAACTTTTCAAGATGGGATGCCTGGTGCAGGCATGGGCTTTTGATGAAAATGTGTGTGTGTAATGGATGAATAGATGGATAGTGCATAGTCTGATATCAGGAGATTGTGGGGATGATGGTGTGTGCGGTTGTTTGTTTATATAATCATATCATGTACGACCCTGGTAATACCATTAACCCTAATGCTGGTGATGGCAGGCTTAGTATATCAAATTGACAGTAGACATGAAATGGGAGGGTTGCAATATTGACATGAAGACCTTATATTCAGACCCATAATCAACACTATATCCGTTACATCACCGTGAAATAAATTCCACTGCCTCATGCCTTTCCGTTCCAATTTCATACATACAACCAAAGAGGCCTAATCCACCCACTCTACCCGCCGCCGCTCACAATCCACACCCATCAAATCACACAAACACCCTCCTCATCTCTATTCTTCAACCTTCTCTTCTCCCGACATCCAATCACCTGTACGTCAGAGAAAAAAGGCCAAAATTTCCTTACCGTACCTACATGAACCATTCACTCCCTCCCCCATTTTACCGCCAACCGCGGCCACCCCACCCCAATCTGCGGCCACTCTCGCAACCCGAGCAGTGGAACCGGTTGGTGGTACATTTGACATTTGGCGATTCCCCATTCTCCTTTCCCGATTGGTTGAGGAGGGCGGCCTAATGGTCTAGTTCATTTCGGCTCTTACGATGCATCGTGGTGAATGTCGTCATGGGCTTTGCGTCTGCAGTGTAGTGTGGATGGGTATCTAATATAGCCCAGCGGCCGTGATGAAAGAGTTTTCTGATTTCTTAGATGTACTCCGTGAGTGCAATTTGGTTGTCTTCTATCATATCTTGACATGTGTAGCAGGTGATTATCATTAATCCATCAGGCTATAAATCCTAACAACAAACATATAATAACCCTATAATATTACAGAAAAAACAAGCATAACCCCTGCTCGTCTGTCCTACGTCAAATCTTATGTCATCACGTCGTCCCCCTCGACCTCGGCGGCTGATTGATGAAAGCTGATTGGCCGGGTCAAATGCGTGTAAGCGCTGAGGATACATACGTAGCAAGGAGGAAAGGAAGAAAGAAAAAAAAGATGGACTATATGGATGGGATTGCTGGTCTATGTTTTTTTTTCTTTTTTTTTTAAAGAGAGGCATATAGTGAAGATGGGATGGCTCGCGCGCGCTTGGTGGGGGATGTGGTGGATGGGTGAATCGGTGGTTGCGGGGAGTTGAGGGGACGGGGCAGTGAAGATGAGGAGAGAGTAAAGAAGCTCTTCAGATTGATATTGATGAGTAGACACGAAGAATATATCTTGATTAAAAGGAAATTTCTCTGTATGCGAAACATACTTGAATAAATATAGCAACTTACATGACACTTGGCGATCCGCATCACGGCTAACATAACAATTATCCCGCCAGCCACTGCCAGCACACGCAGGACTAAACCCACCATTTCATTTCTCATCTTTACTCAACCGACTAACACCCACCCTCCTTGCCAATCTTGACAAATTCTTCACCGCAACGTCACTTTCTATTCCCCCCTCGTCTGACATCACCAATCGAGAATCCCCAACCAGCATATCCATCCATCCTATCCTATAACCGCCCCGACTCCCCTCCTCCAGCGCGCTTATAATCATCGTATCGTATTGGGCCAGAGCCATTGTCGTTTTCTACGCTCTAAGAAAAGACGAATCATAAGAGCCCCTTTGCCCCCCCCAGGTATCCGATTTAGTGGAGGGTAGTTATTATTCTTTTTTTTTTAATCTACTGAATGGATATCATATCCTTTTCTTTTCTGCATACGTTTTTTCTCTTTTGATTTTTTTTATACATTATCTTTTTTACTCTTGTATCTTTGTAATAAGCGGTTTCTTTGAAAGAACTGTAATTTTTTTTTCATTCTCTTTTCCATTCTTGTCATTCGTGATATTCTTTATTTTATTATTATTCTGTTTTATATTGGGAGGGTTTTGTGTTCGGTTTGACGAATAAACGAAGTCAAGACAAAAAGTAAAAACATTGACGAAACGAAACGAAACGAAACAATCACCAATTAATGTGCCGGTCACATTTCTTTTCATCATTCTTTTCTGATTTTCTTATTCTCTATACTTGGACTGGCTCCATCACGACATTCATTCACTTACTCATTCACTTACCTTTATCCTAATTACCAACCATCACCATGTCCCGTCCCGCTCCTCCCCCACTGACGTTGGCCCGTCACCCCCTCAACACCATCCTCGAAGAAGATCTCGAATCTCCCCAAACCGCTCGTTTCATCCCTTCTTCCAGTTCCTCCTCATCATCCTCAAAAAAGCAAAAACAACAAAAAAAAAAACACACCAATGACAACAACAACGACACAACCATCGAGATCCTCATCAACCACTGGCTCTCGCCCTCTTCCGACCACTTTCCCACCCCCCGCGGTTTCCCAACTCCCCGCGGTAACCACTTCATGCTTGCCCCTTCTCTGCCCTCGGAAACCGAACCTGACTTCGAAACCAGCGACTCCGACCCAGAAACGGACACGGATGCCTCTAATATCGATTTCCTCGGGAGTGACGATAGAAATGCCCGGTGGACGATGGCTAATGCCCGGAACCTGCAGGAGATGAACACATTCGATGCCTTTGGCGTCGCCACCGGAAACAGAGACAGCATCATGACGGATACCACAGAGTTTGCCGACTTATATGATCTGTCCGACAATGACAATAATAACAACGAGGAAAAGGCCCGCCGCCGGTCCCTCCGCAAGTCCCGCGACCTCTCCCGCCACTCTGTCTTCAATGAAACCCGCAAACTTCTGGCCCCCTTAGTCATCCCCTCGCAAGCCCAGTCTACCCCCGTCAATCCCCTCTCCGCCAAGATTCTCTCTCCCGTCGTCCCGACATCCTCTGGGACGCTCTCAATGAGCCCGGCCGCCGCGCACTTCATGGCGTTGCGCCAACAACAGGCGTTGCTGTCCGTGTCTGCCACGCCATCGTTGGACGGCTCGCAGACATCCGAGGCCCTGGCCCTGATTTCGGCTCCGCCGACTCCAGTTATTGGGCAAGACGAAGAAGGTGAATGGACGGGGGTCCAGCTGCAGCCGGGCGCCCTAGAGACACTGAACTCACTGGCCCCCGGAGGCACTAGCCTGGAAGTTGTCGCCAAGGAGCTGGAACAGGAGAGTTCCTCCGAGGAAATCGTCATCGGGATCCCTGAATTCCAAGAACTAACCGTCCCCATGACGCAAATGCGCAACTCCGTCAGCCCCGTCGAACGCGCTGCGTCGCCCGTTTCCGTGCCGGAGAACGACAACAATAACAGCAATAGTAACAGCAACGACCAAGACGAAGAAGAAGACGAAGATGCCCTGCTCATTGCCGCCGAAATGAAGGAAATGTCCCAGCCCCTCAAGCCTACTCTTGGCTCTTTCCGTCGCTCAACTCACCTGCCCGTCTCCTCCCGGTCTTCCTGGGCCGGTCTGTCCGCTCTCGATATTCCCTCTCCTGGCGGCTTCTTCAGCGACCTGTCTCCCCGCTCCCGACGCACCTGGGACTCCTATTTCCAGCCGGCAGCCACCGAAGAAGACATGGTACCCACCTCGGCCATCGCAGAGCAATTCTACGCCCCATGGAAGCAAAACGTAGACCACTCAAGCATTCCTCCGGTTCCCCCGCTGCCAAAAGTGTGGGGTCTGCCCGCCACTGCCCGGGCCGTTCCCTTCCCACTTCTCCAGACGCAGACCGTCGAAACCATCGTGACAATCCAGCCCACCATCCATGATGATGACGATCAACCGACGGCCCGTCCCGTGTATGCTCTGTCGGTCACTGAATCGCTTTCCGCGAGTGACTCCCTGGAGCAGCAGGCCGCCGAGGAAAAGGTCGATGACGACGTCATTGCGACTGAGATTATCACGGAGTGCAACCCCGACTACGCCCGCAAGCAACAGCTTGTCGCCCTGGCAAACCTTGATCGCACGGAAACCTGGCTGCAGGCTCAAAAAGCTTACCTTTCCGGTGCCGCCGGGGGCCCCATTGAGAGTCTATCCCCCTCGACATCCGCCCAGGTCATTACTGATCTCTTGACTCGTACATCCCCGGTCGCCCCATCGAAAAAGGAAAGCCCGGTTATCAAGAAGACTGTCCGATTCTCCCCGTCTCTGCCATCGCCCAAGTCGCCGCTTCCAGCGTTACCGTTGACCCCCGGGATCCTCAAGCTGACCACCCCTCTCCCAACCTCGCAAACGTCTGCGTACCACCGGGCCTTCCTGTCGCATCTCCTGACAACCAGGCCGACCGACCCGCTCACCCATCGTCTCCCGCGATTCCAGGCCCTGCAGGCCACCCGTGTTTCCCTCCTGCCGGCGCACAGAAACACTCTGCTGAACAAGCTGCAACTGCCCACTCTCCCCTCAACGCCATCCAAGCGTCTCTCAGCCAACGTTGCCCGGTCCGACGCTGAGCTCCCCGTCGACACCGAAAGACTCAAGCACGACCGGGAAGTCTCGGCTCGCCAGCAAATGGCCACAACTATTTGGAGTGTGCAAGCCGGAAAGTTTCTCAACGGCGGTCTCTTCACCCCACCGGTTGCCCGACATCTCGAGACCCTGCGCGCCAAGTCGTGCCGGATCCTCGAGCTTGGTGCCGTCTCGGTCGCCGGCGGGTGGTCTTGGCATGTCGCCCACGCCCACCCGACCGCCACCGTATATTCCGTCACCACCAAGACGATCCGCCAACTGTCCAACTCCAACATCCCTGGTCCCTCAAACCACCGGCACCTCGCCGTCTCTTCTCTTTCCTCTCTCCCATTCCCCCCCAACCACTTCGACATCATCTCAGCCCGCTCCCTGCAAACGCTCCTCAAAATGCATGGAACCTCGGGCACCGACGAGTGGCTCGCCGCCCTCCAAGAAGCCCACCGCACCCTCAAACCCGGCGGCTTCCTCGACTTCGAAACCTTCGATGCCGACATGGTCAACGCAGGGCCTCTTGGCCTCGCTAAATCTGTCGAATTCGCCTTCACCCTCAAAACCCTCGGCTACGACCCCGAGCCCACCAAATCCGTCATCCCCCGCCTGCACAAAGTCGGCTTCACCTCCATCCACCGCACCTGGCTCATCTACCCTGTCGGTCCCAAAATCATCCCGAAGCCCACGCTCACCCTGACCATCCCCGACGGCACATCTCCACTCAACCCCGCCTCGCAGGCGCCTGTGATCCACCGGATGTCCGCCATCGCCTCGGCGTCCAATGCCATGTTCTCGTCGCCGGCGACCATCGCCCCGATCACGGGGCTGTACGGGTCGGTGGCGTGGGAGCGATGGCTGGTATTGTGTGAGATGGAGAAGGTGGCGTCGGAGATGCGCCTGGCCGATACAACGACGACGAGCGAGGCTGTGCTGGAGGCTGGAAGATGCCTGGTGGGTGTTGCAGGCGTGATTGAAGAAGGCCGGGAAAAAGGAGCCGGGTGGCGGGGTGTGAGGGGGTTTGCGCGGAAGGCTGAAGAATAGATTGGAGGAGTCAGGGTCTGTTATTGTGGTCATTTGTACCTGGTAATTCTGTTAGTATGTTTCTCTTTGTCATTTCAATGATTCGTCAGTAGTTAGTCTGGGTTGATGTTCTTGTTTTGTGCTTTGTTTTGGTTTTTGTCTTTTTATCTTTTCATGATACCGAGGAACCGCATTCCCCAACCACCGGCTGTTTTTTTCTTTGTTCTTTCCTATTCCATTTCGGAGGCTGTCGTCTTCTTCCTTCTCTTTTCAACTGCAACTTCTGTTTTCACGGTGATAGTAAATAAAACCTCAATTTCTTGAAAATTCTGAGCTTCGACTTGACGATCCGATGTGTTTGAAAGTAGTTCAAAAATGTAAAAAAAAAAAAAAAACGTAAAGGCGTGTATAGAGTAAACCTGTATTGTAGTGTAGTCACAAAACCTATATCTTAAAAATATCATAATTTTCATAAAAAAAATCCCGAAATGGGACCCCCAAAAGCTGAATCCCCTCAAAAGAATAAAACAAGAGAAGAAAGGTAAACCAAAAACCAAAAGAAAGAAAAAGCAAAAATAGACAAATCATGACAACAGTCATAGCCGCCCAGCAACCTATATATCAATTCCAAACCAAAAAAAAAGACCAAATATACCCTCCAAAAATAGGGTACCACAAACACATAAACCAACCAAATAAAACAATAAGAAAAGGAAAAAAAATTGCCTCACAGATCTCAAATCTTCTTCTTATCCTTGCTCTTTCCCTTACTACGGTTTGACCCCACCGAAACTACCGACTGCGTCTCATCCCATTCCCGTCCCCTTTCGCCAGTGATACTTCCACCATTGGTCGTCGCCGCTCCGTTACTCCCTGCTCGCGTTGCTGCTGTTGAGCCACTCGCTACAGGAATAATCTCATTAAGAACACACTCGTCCAAATGCTCATAGAATTCCTGTGCTGTTGTGAATCCTCCCCGGCAAATCGAGCATACAGCCTCAAGATTGACCGTGCTGCCCCCGCCGGTTCCCGAGTTCCTGGTAGCACTACCCGCCGGCCGTCTTGAATTCGGTGGCGCCTGTTCCACATGGTGAATGCTCGTCAGGTGCCTCTTGAAGACGTCCGCTCTGTTAAAGGCCTTCTCGTACCCAGTGCCGACACCGGGGCAGAATGGGCAAATCATGGTACCCTTATAGTGCGTCAATGCATGCCGGTTCTTGTCGTATTTGCGGGCGAAGCCTTTGGTGTGGTATTCGCAAGTATCAATCGGACATTTCTCGGGCCGTTGTTCTTGGTGCGTCAGCATGTGACTCTGCAAATCCTTGAACACCCTCCCGCAATCGGGATGCGGACACCGCGTCCGGTTTTCAGGAGTCTTTGATGGTGAATACGGAAGCTCATCGGGAGGGTAGATTCCCGGAGGAGGCTGAAGAAGGTTGGTACCCGCAGGACGCATAGGCTGGGGCTGGTAAGGAGCCGAAGTACTTGTTGAGGCGAACGACGTTTGCAAAGGTGGTGGCGGTTGTCTGTAACCAGACCCTGGCGCAGGACTGGGGCCAGGCCCGGGGCCAGGTCCAGGAGGCGGCGGCCCTCTATGGCCATGATATCCCATGCCTGGCGATCCTGATGGAGGAAGAGGCCCCGGAGCCCCTTGCGAGCCATATGCACTATCCGAGTGATAACTCGAACTGTGCGACAAGGCCGGCGGGGGACCCGGTGGCGGCAGACTTGAGTTGATTGGCGGCAACTGGATACCCGAGCCTTCTCTTAGTGACGGTTGAGGTCCGGGTCCGGCAGGAGTGGTTCGAGGAGGCGGCAAAACAGCTGAAGCCGGTGATCCATATCTTGGCGCCGTATATGGCGTTGAATCTCCAGATGATGGTGGGGGCAAGACATAGCTACCGATGCTTCTCGGTGTCGGCTTCTCATGCAAAGGGGGAATCCCCGGGTGTCCAAACGATGACGAGTTTGACAAAGCTGAAGCCGGCGAAGGCAACGAGGCAGTTGATGGCGCAGGACCATTAGATCTATTGTACTCGGTTGGTGTTGCAGACTCCGTCTCATCATCTGAGGTCTCTAGCGGATCCGGAATATATCTCGTCTCAAATATCCAGTCCCGCAAAAGATGTTCCGGCGTAAGCTCACTGGCACTTCCCGGACGACGGCTGTAGCTCGAGTTGATAAAGTGGTGTCGTTGTAAATGAGTGACTGCGCTCTGGTAAGACTTGAATCGCTTAACTTTGCACGTCCTGCATCCCACCAACGGTACCGAAGGTCTCGGGAGATCCGGTGGTAAAGAAGCCGGCTCTATACACATGAATCCCTTCTTTGTCACCCCATGCTTCGCGTGAGAATGCCTCCTCAGGTCATTGTCTGACCTAAAGTCCTCCGAACACCGATCGCACGGGAACTTCCTTGAATACGGAGGCCGTCCGTATATTGATCTAATCGGACTTTCCGGTGCCTTCGAGTACATACTCGCACCCCTCATCCTCCCCGACCTCGGACTCTCGAATGCCTTGGCCGAATCCGCATATCCCGGCCGGAAATCCCCCGCATCAACCACCGGCGAGTTCGTCGACCAGGGCCGGTGTACATCCTTGGGAGCCTCCTTTTCCATCGAGGGCAACGGGAACTGCGCCGACTGGCTAACCGAACAGACAAATGAATATGGCTCCGCGTTCCGATCACCAAGCTTGAAAAGGAAATCCGAAATTGACCGGGTTCGTGACTGCGCCCAGTTCGACCGGACCATGATACTATCAATGTTGTTCATGATCATCTTATCGTGCTCGTTCATCGAAACCCGCCCATCTTCGTGGATAATGGGGCTCGCTTGAATGAAAATGGTGACAATAACCTTGTAAATGTCATCGACAACCCGAACATCGTCCTGTGGCCGGCTTCCAGGCGTAGGTCCCTGGTTCGTTTGCATCAAACGCTCTGTGATCAGATGCTTCACAATGCTGAACAGACAAACGGCAAAGAACCCAGCAAACCAGGATCTCGATGTCAGAGGACCACGGTGCATTGTCATATCCTGAAAACTCTCCAAGAACATCACCAAGGCGTCGTAAACCTGCCGGCAGTACCTATCCCGATCAACGCCTTCCAAGCCACCAGGCGTACCAGGGTATATTGGCTGGTCGTTCAAAATGACGACGGGACTTCCTTGCAGCAGGTCCGCGAACAGCACCTGCTTCAGAAGCACCTTGGCCGCATACAATACAGGTAACGCCGTTTGTTCGTCCTGGCGTGATCTAGCCAGCTTCTGACTGCAATGGAGAACATCCATAAAGTTGTACTTGCCCGCTGTCGTATTCCTGCTGCTCAACAGAATAGCGAGAATGAGCGGTGGTCTTGTCGGTCTACCACCCAACGGTGTCAAGGAATCCGTGTGCCAAAAGTTGTCGTGATAATCCAAGCCATGTTGAACACCCATGATCACTGATTCTGGAGTCCGATACGTTGATTCGAGAAATTTGTCGACAGTCAATCGCTGAGTGGCAAGAGAGGTCGTACAAGAGGAAGCGGGGCGCCCTGGGAAAAGACCCCCCGGAAGCATACGGGTGACCAGTCGGCCCAAGCTTTCGTTAACCCGAAGACACCCAATTGCATTCCATTGGTCATCTTCGAGATTGGGATTTAGGTTTGTGCAAGCGGCACAGGTACTCCCAAGATCGCACTATGTAGTATCATTAGTCTCTCTAGTTCGAGTGTCAAAGTACATGGCGCAACCAACACTTACAGTTTTATTCGTCATTTTGCACCGCAAACACGGTCCGATGTCTCCTCTTGTAGCCTCTCTGATATCTCCCTTGTCTTCCTCCTTCTGTGTCTCGAAACCTGTTGGTGTTAATGCCAATGCAGAGTCCCTCTTTCCCATATCCATCTGATGCTCCCGCATGTGTGTATCTCTAGCCTCTCTGCTAGCGAAACCATAGACATAGTGCAGACAAGTCTCGATGTGACACTTGAAGCTAACTGACCGCAAAACATGCAGATCCCTATCCCGTACTGACCGAGCTATCGGGTCGTTGAGAGACAGATTTTCTGCAAGCCAGGATCCAAATGACAGAGGTGGTGAAGGAGGGTAGGTCTTGAGGGTTTCGGTAAATCGTGGTTCAGTAATGTCGATGCCTGGTGATCGTGTTAGTGCTTGTGAAGTTTGAACTTTCCAACCGTAGCAGTATATCCCAAACTCACCATGATAGGCAATAGCTACTTGTAGTGTCTCACACCTATACTGTAGTGCTCGCGCCTCTTCCGCCTCATTTTGTTCATCCCCCAACAACTTGATTCCATTATGCTGCACAAATTGCTCCAACGCCTGCAACTTCACCCTCAATAGCGCGGCCTCTCCTGACATTAACGAGGGAAACCGTTCCGAACCAAGCCGTAATCGTGAGTGGACATCAGGCTCTTCCTTGGGAATATGTGATGGTTGTGGTGGTGGCAAATGTTGATAGGGATGTGGCGCGGGCGGTAACGAGTGGTGGCTCGGAGCATATGAGTGGTGAGATTGCGGCAGAGGGAGGGATGGATGGTGCCGGTAAGATCGAGGTTCATCAATGGGTGGATGCCGAGGATGATGGGGGGGCTCGGAGGACATGGCCATGGTGGCAGCCAAGTACTGGCGCCGAGATGTAGTTGGCAAAGGTGAGAGTTGGTGCTGCTAGTGATGGGACTGGGATGTGATATACAAGCTTTTTTTTATATATTGTTTCGTGTGTCATTCGTGTTGGCGTAGATTTTGTTGTCGACTTCGATGTCTTATATTGAGGACATGAGATAGCTGGTGATTGTGACGTCAAGACTCAAGTTTGCAGTTTAATTATTCCGTCCTGTCTTTTTTTGGCCGTTGACTGATAAGATCTCTAAACTGTGATGTCGAATGTTTTGTCGAGCCAAGATCAAAGTCCCCAGATATCCTACTCGTAACCCAGTACTGTGCCAAACTCCCGATATTTTGTCGTCGTTAGAATGCAAAGGAGTCCGTCGGTTGGTAATAAGGGAGAAGAGACTGGTGACAGCTTAAGCAAGATTCCAGTCAAATATAACAACTTAGTTGGCTAGCAGATGACACTACCATCAATCAAAGGGATATCACGATTAAAACAGAAAAAAAAAAAGTAAACCGCCCAAGAATTAAAAAAAAAAAAAAAAAAAAAAAAAAAAACAGTCGCAAGGCTGAATATATCGCGGAAAGGAGAGCAAATTATCAGACAAACAGACGCGTATTATTGAAAAGAGGTAAAAAAGCCCAGCTGTCAGCTACTTGCGAGAGAACCACACATGTTTAAAATAAAAAAGCAACACTCCATGGCAAGACAGCCATGACCCGGCATGTTGATCTCTCGGGAACCTGGCTCACAACGATTCCCATTCACTCCTTCGCTCTAGAATCCTGTTGTGGAAACGATGCATATCCCACCCTCCACTATCTCCTTGCATACACCTGCCCATATATTCTGTTCCTACTCAGGCCGTGACTGCAGCAAGCCTGCAGTACTATCGGCCCTCTTGGCTGTACATGTGCGGGGTTGGGCCGCACTCGCCAGCTGCTGGACGTCGGTTATACATCCCAATGACACCAGGGGGGCAATCGGCTTCTGATCGCCCGATGGTGAAAATTCACAGGCTCCGAAGGACTTTTACCGCGCAAATCACGGCTTGGAAAGTGGCAGAGTCACAGAGCAGATACAGGGAGGTCATGATGGCGTGTTTCGTCGATGGACAGCCGGCGCTCCTTTAGGGGAATACAAGTGGCCGATCAGTGGGGTGCGAGGCTCCAGTCAAAGGCCCCTGAGCGACCGGGGTGGGGTACCAGCGTTAGGGACTACCTGGAGGGGCTTGCCAAGTGTGATGCCAGTTATCCATCATGTTCAGAGATGAAAGGGTCCTGAGGAATAGACTGCGGATTTGAGTGGGAATGCAAGAGGGTGATGTCCAGTTGAATGGGTGTGTGGCCACCGGGCGGTGGACTCTGTGTATGTGTGCAGAAGCAGGGGGTGGTCATCAAAGAACAAACCATCAATGTTGTTAGCGCTGTGTGACCAACGCTGGTTTGCCAGTGATGTCATTGTCAGATTCCTTTGTTTGTGGTTATTTATATTTATTTATTGACGTATTCAGATAGTCATACACCAAGCCAAATCCGGCATTTGGCTTCTTTGCTCTGTTTCATGCCAACAAGCCACAGATGAACAAATGCCTGTGCGGAATCTGGATTGATTATGCCGCCTTGGATCTGATGTTGAGGGTTTCCTGGTTCGATATTTCAATTCAAAACGCATATTCACCTTTTCGGGAATCATACATCATGATTCCCTGAAAGACAGAGATACCTCGAACAAGAGTTCAATAAAGCGCCAGACTAATCAAATGAATACCAATGGTATCCTGGTTCATAGATAAAGAAGAGAACATTGAACCGAAAGAGGAGACGGGGGAGGATGGAGATTTGATGGGGGAGAAAAAAAAAGTGCGCTAGAACCGACGGATTATAGAGGGTCTCAGCCACTAGAAATCTGGGAAGCTTCCTTAGCCTTGTTTCCCGTGGCGACGTCAGCGGTGACAGCCCGATGTTGACCGCGCTATCAGCTTCATCGCCACATACATGTATGGCCGGGCCTCGATTCTTTGTTTTCTTTTTCCTTTACATGCAATGAGACACTCTCCTCATCTGCGGCGTTACATTCACAGGAAAGTACATACACTAATGTGCATTCAGGTGCCCCTCCTCACCCTCGCCCGTCCAATGAAATGTCCATATTCACCTCAAGGGATGGAGCAGAGGGAGAATACCAGCCCAGCTTCGCTAAGCGCAGAATTGTGAATGAATATATATACCGAGCCCAATATTTACAAGTGTAAATACCAAAAGTCCTCAGTCTTGTTGATAGCAAGTTCATGATGCAAAAAGAAACTCAAAAATAACACCGTACGCCAAGACAAGTGCCTACCCATCCCATCTCATCTCCAACATACGCTATTAATACAACAGTTAGACCGTCATTATTTACTACCGCCCCCAGTAAATACAACCATTTCTCCACCCCATTCACCTCCTATAGACCAAGGCGGAAAACAACACAATCAAAACGTCAGTGCCAGGACCCTTCTCCCACTTACACCCCCCGCCAGCCGTCACCGCAAGTCCTCCCTTTCAGCATTCCTCCATCCTTCTTGTCGAAGCTGCACCAACAAAGAAGACCCTTTATTTGTCCTGCGGGGCCGTCGCATTACTGCAACTAAATATTTCTTGTTGTAAATGTGCAGGAAATGGGACGGGTGTTTCTTTTTTGACTTGTATCGTCGTGTTATCGGTGGGGTCAGATGCCCGCTTGTTCTTTGGCGTCTTGGAAAGTTCGGTGCTTTCCAACCCAGTGAGTTTCATGCGAGATTCTGCTGATGATGTGACGGCAGTGGTAAATTTGACTGAAGGCGAAGTTGCTTTCACCTTAATATTCTCAAGGAGATTATCCTAGGCACGCTGTAGAAGTTGGTGTGTTAGTTATCGATTTGTTTCTAGTCTCGATGATACGTTCTACACGGGATGATCTGCTGTGGGGTAAAGTTTTCGGTTGCTTCTGGCCTACAGTAGTCTTCGGAGTCTTGGGACTGGTGATGGCAAGTTTGGTCATCCCCGGTGGGTCAAATGAGGATTAGCTGAAAGCGTTGACTAGTCACTCAGCCGGTTTGTACTTCTCTGCAAGATCGCTTGAGCTTGTTGTAGTCTTCTCATTTTCAACGCATTGTTTTCGTAGGATCGATTGAGAGCCAGGGACTACCTTGGTACTCTTGCGATTCGCTGGTGTAGCCGTTGCGCTCTTGATTTTCGCCCCAGGAGGTTTGTGTCTATCGGCTTTGAGAGTTTTCGGTACCGGCTTCTTAGGGCTGGTAGGTAAGGACGTGAATGCTTGTTATACCTCTTTCTTAGACTTTTTTTCCTTGTCTTTTTTCTCTTTCTTTTACTTCTTCTGCTTCGCAGCACTGTCAGGAGCATCCGGCACAGGAATTGGCGACTCGTCGGTCAAAGAACTGGCAGTCTTGTCCTTCTGCTTTTTCTTCGGCTTCTCCTCGTCAGCGGCATGCTTCCGCTTCTTAGGTGAAGGAGGAGCGGCCATTTCCTCATCCGAAGTGTCATAGAGCAGACGGCCCATCTCTGCATTTTCGTCAGTACCCAGGGGGTGGAACCGAGTCTTGAGGCCATAGGGTTGCGGCCGATAGGTCTTGGGTACGGGCTGAGCGTTGGGAGTGATCAGGGCTTCGGAAGGAGGAAGGCGGCGAAGGTTGAGAACTTTGTTAACACGGCGGACATCTATAATTTGTGACACGTTAGTGGCGATGTCCCATCAGCAATGCACTGAGTAGATCTGTAGTTTCACTTACCACACTTGTACTGAGACTCCTCCTTGCCAGCGGGCAGCATAAGTGCCAATCTCCGGCCGGAGCTAACCTTGTCGACCTCAAATGCGAATTGCTTGTCACCCTGCTTGAAAGTGGCCTCACCACGAATCATGGCATCGTCTATGGGAATCTGCATGTTCTCAATGGCCTCAACGGGAATATCAGCAGGAGCGGTGAAGTACCACACCTGTTTCCCAGCAGAGGCAGCATCCTTGAACAGCTTAGTGAGCTTGTCACCGTCTGTAGAGCCAATGGTCTTGCGCAAGACGAAGTCGCCGTTAATAACCTCCGGCGGCGCACCAGCGGCTTTAAGGTCCTTCTCAGACAGTACATTTTGCTCCTCTTCCTCCTCAGGCTCGGAGTCAGAATCAGAATCAACGCCAGCTTCACCCATTTCAACGTCCGAGTTTTCCTTCTCTTGCTCGCTCTCACTGCTAGACTCAGGCTCGGGAGTGGGTGCCTTCTTAGCCGCATCCTTTTTGGAAGTCACCTTCTTGAGCGCCTCTTTCTTGGCCTCCTTTGGGATATCCTTCTTCGCCGGCGTAGGCGTAGACTTAACCTTCTTGACTTCAACCTCGCTTTCGGAATCAGAACTGGGGTCGGAACTCTCCTCTGATGAAGAATCGACGGTCTCGGCGCTCTTGACCAGGACAGACTTGATCTTGGGAGTTTTGGGCTTCTCAACCTTGGCCTCAGCCTCTTTCTCCTTAGTGGCGCTCTGGGATTCGGCCTTGGTGCGAGAAGGCAGGTCAGTCTTGGTGGACTTCTTGAGGGTCGCGACCTGCTTCATGAGGGTGCTTTCGTCGGATTCAGAATCACTAGAGGAGCTCGAGGAATCGGAGTCGCTGTTGTCGGCATGCCGGGAACCAAGAATGTTCTTGACCTGGTCCTTCTCAGCCTTTTTGGAACCGGAATTTTTCATCGTAGACTTGGCCATTTTGCTAGATGATGTAGAAGTGTAGGGAGTAGTCCCTTGTTTGCGACTTCGGGGTCGACGGAGTATGATCGCTAGTCGACCTGGACTTTTGACGAGACTTGGTGGAGGTAGAGAGTTTCGGATGAGACTTGATTGGTCTGATGCCAGAGTTTGAGTCCGCACTTCTGCAAGGTGTCTCCGGTGATGAAGTCTGCAGTTCACTTTTTGCTCTGCGATCCAAATTTTTTTTGGCGGGCGGTGTGTTTGGTGGGTGTATTGTCCGAGGTTGAGGGTGTTGGTATAGAGCTAAAGGTGGGGCTACGCTCAAAACGAGCCAATGAAAAGTACTACCCATCTCGGTCTCTATTCTTGCATCTTACCGCCTTCTTTGTTGGGTAATTTCTGCCATTTTGGGGCCCAAACCTTTCACATCCCGGAGTGCATCTAAACGAAATGCGGGTCAGCTTTTTTCTGAGAAATCATCTCGAAAATATTCTGCCCGTCCAATGCCGTGACTGCCTTTCTTATTTCAACCACTGCGAAAAACTCACCTGTACCTGGTTCACTGTGGTTATCGTCGTCTGATGAACGTATCCTTGGTGGCTTCGGGATTTTCCTAGTGTGAGGTTTTGTTGGTTGATATCTAAGAGGGTCATCGGGAATCCCCACTTGATAGCCACTGTCTACCATACATCGGCATTGTACAAATACAACAAATCCAGCGAAAAAAAATGTCCAATACTCCTAAAAAGCGCAAAGCTTCGGCGGCAGTATCAACTCCCCAACCAATGGGGTCAGCGTGTATGTGATTTTTTGAGTTTTTCCCAAGTTTCGTAAACTGATTGTAGGAATAGTCAGTGCCCTGGCTTCAATCCGTAAGCGGGCAGTTCCATCCGGACCTGTGTCCGCGGCGTCAGCGTTGAGAGCTCGGCGAGCTCAATCACAATCGGGTGAATGTTCAGCACAAATACCAAATAAGGATGGAAACTCTGGTGAACCTGAAAGAAAGCCCAAACGTGTAGCCAAGAGGGGTTCGGCGAGTGGTCTCTCTGGACCGCAGCTTGCGACGATACAATCTCCAAGAATGTGCAACTCGTCCAATGTGAGGCCAAAGGTGTATGTATCTTATAATACTGAGATTAGTGATGTTATGAAGTGTTAAAACTAATATAATATGGCTAGGCAATCATCTGCAAGTGTCCCTGTAGTTTCACCTAGTTGCCAACCAGGCTTCAATGTTCAGATGAGCACTTATATACAATCACTTGATGATTGGTGTGACAAAACTGGCTATGCTTGTATCAATCTCGATACCGATGAAGTAAGTTTGTTAGAAATATCGATTATGGATGTTTGCTAACGTAAAATCAGCGGTTCACCATCATCGGCAACTTTGGGTTGAGAATCAACAACGGGGAGGTTACTATCGCAGGGGCCGTCCTTCAACCTAGTGATATAATTCATTGGATTTGCGCTCCGCTCTGCTATGCAATACCTGTTGTCAGGTGTTATCGCGATGCCAATATTGAAATCTTGCCCGACCCTGGGCTCCAACATCTTCGTGACTTGGAGAATCTGTCGCCTCTGTATAGAGATATCTGGCCTACAAAAACGGAACCAACATATCAAATCGTAAGTCACGCTTATTATCTTCTCCGTTGAATTATTTCTAATTTTGACTAGCTCTACACTCCTGAAGATGTGCCAAAAAGAGCATCCTTCCAACCACTGGTAATTCCACCAGAGTGGAGCAAGAAGCTGGCGGACATTGTTGCCGGTGACTTGTCGAAAAATCCAGTCTTTTTTGTGTGTGGACCCAAATGTGCTGGAAAATCGACATTCACCCGAATATTGAGCAACAAGATCGTATCATCGCAGCTCACTAAGTTCAATTCTTCCAATCGCCAGTCCAATATCCGGGGTGTCAACATCGTTGATATCGATCCCGGTCAGGCTGAGTATACACCGCCTGGGCTATTATCACTCGTCAACGTCAAACAATTAAACGTTGCCCCTCCCTTCGGACATCCCTGGCCGGACGCCGGTACATTTACCGAATTAGTCCATAGCCACGCTTTTGGTAGTCTAACTCCAGGATCAGATCCTGATATGTACCTCGACCTTGCATTCGACTTGTGTAGCAGAGCAAAAAGTGCCCTCACCATCATCAACACTCCCGGATGGATCCAAGGGACTGGCCTAGATCTTTTGGTGTCACTCATCAGTCGTGTCCACCCTACTGAAGTTATCTACATGTCTGAAAGTGGACCTGCTGAGACGGTGGAAGCACTCCGTGCTGTCAGCAAGATATTCTACCCGCTTGTTTCACAGCCAACAGACGTGACAGTACGCACTGCTGCTCAACTACGTGCCATGCAGACAATGTCTTATTTCCATTGGAATCCCAGTGGTGAAGTCACCAAACGACCTTCTTGGGATTCAAAACCTTTGACAGATAGGGCACCATTGGTCGTATCGTACAAGGGCCAGAAGCGAGGGTTCATGGGATTCTTATCTTATGATGTCCAGACGCCGGGGAAACTACTAGCTGACTCTCTTAATGGCATGGTAGTTGCTTTAGTTAGAGTGCAAGATCCAAAGGCCTTTGACACCTTCCGAAAAGTTGGCACACCACATTCGGATAAGGACTCGCATATGGAGCTTGATTATTCTACCTTTGGGTTGTACAATTCAGGGTTCGATTTTGTAGAAATCATGAGATCGCCCGAGGGCCTGCCCTACATTGCCAATCCCGACAACGTCGCTCTTGACTCGCAATATTCATGCACAATTGGTCTCGCCCTTATCCGTGGAATTGACCCAAAGAGCTCAACCATTCACCTCCTTACGCCCGTCCCTCTCGAAATCATCCATCAACTGCATGAAGACGGCCAAAGGCTCGTCTTGCTACACGGTCAATTCGATTCCCCCACTTGGGCTTATACCGAAAGTGTCTACCGCAAGTCCTTAGCATTTTCCAGAGAAGCCTCCTTTTCGGATAAAGTAGAGAACCAGTCCACAGCCACCGTTAAAGATGTGGATGACCCAGAAGAAGAGCAAAGTGTAGTCAGTGCAGCTAGTGATGATGAGGCGGATGATGCTGCCAAGATTCCGTGGGTCGATATTCTGCATGGGAACAGTAGGCGGCCTAAGGGTTCACAGGCTTGGAGGGTTCGGCGAGATTTGGGTCGAGGAGCAGGTGGGGAATAATGATAGACTATATACAACTGACGATTTTATCTGGATGTTCAAAGCCGGATCAAGACGCACTCTGAAAGGTATATCTGTAAATTGCATATTCACGACCAATATCTAGTGTTTCTAATATCTCCCAAAACATTATCAATGATCATGCTTCCAAAGCATGTGTAAAATGGCACTCCAGCCATCCATCATGGTGAATGTAGTCCGGCTACAATGTATGAACCCCACCCCCGCGTGAAAAAGTTGATGCACGGTTCATTGCTCAGACTTTTGTAAGCCGTGGTGCTTAATCTTGGTAAGCTTTTATGTCATTATGTATGCCTTGTTTCATTCATATCCGGGGTCCACAATGTTTCTTTGTGAAAGGAGAAAAGGCTGCCGTTGGAAGAGGGTCTCATGGTCCTCTATATCGTTGCCTTTTCAAATGCTATTACTGCAATCCCATCATGCCTTTTTGTCCTCTTGTCTCTGAATCTCAATACATTTCAACACTTTGGTGTCTGATTACGCCCTGTAATCGGCATGGTGCAAGGACGTGCGTCGAATCCATGGAAGCATGCAGGATTCCCACTTTTTTTAAAACAAAAGAACGACAAGAGCAAATTTACAAAGGCGGGTTTTCTCATGCAGAAACGTTATCTCCTCATAATGATGTATGTATTGAAGCTGCATGAAAAGTCCAAGATATCCAGTTATCCACGCCAAACCCACTCCACATTAAATATCCCGCACTATGCTTTACTACACCAAATACCATTGCGATGGTCGTGTGAATCCCGGCGAATCTTGACTGTCGTGCAAAGAGGGACTAGTGGAACTGATCAGGTGCCGTGCCTAAAAGCTCTTGTAGCGGTGATAATAGGAGGCTTATAAATATGCTTACCAAGTGCTTAATGGAATGTGAAAAGCAACATTGGAGGGGTGTGTGCAGAGCGCCGGTACTTGTGAATACGTCAGCATGGCGTATTCGGGTGGATTTGAGTGTTTCATGGCCGAGTGTCGAGTGTCGAAAGTAAATTTAGCACATATGTACACACATATTGCATACAGTGAGTAACTATACGTATAGCACATTCTCTGTGAGGCTAGTGTAACTCTTGCTTAATTGGAACTAGACAGTCACGATGAAACATCCTACGTTGGCATTCTATTCCTGGGATCTGGGTTCGGGTTCGTTTTCTAGATTCTCACCCAATGTTCCTTTGCTGGTGCACAGCGAGATCCATATAAGAATAAAAGATCCGTAAACTTTCGTGCCTTCACCTTGTTTATGCTCCTCTCTTTTATGCTCATGCTGTCCCTCCTTCTTGCTCACATATTATCTCATAAGCAGCTTATCCCATCATGGTCATCAAGGAGAAAAAGTGCGATGTCTTGATCATCGGGGCTGGGCCGGCTGGTATGATGCTGGTTCTGTGGCTGGCTCGTCTCGGTGTGGATGCTCGGATTATCGATAAACGGTCTGATAAGATCTTCTCGGGCCAGGCCGATGGTGTCCAGGCCCGGACGCTTGAAATCTTTGATTCATTTGGCTTGGGTGAAATTGCGTGGAAGGAGTGTTTCCGCATCTACGGTTTGTAATTCCGCCTCCGGGATATTCTATCCAAGTACTGCACTGTTGTTCAGTAGGGCCCAATCTTTAAACAACCTGTTGATGACAATGTGACCCAGGGTCAGAAACCATTACTAACAAAATCTGATGCAGAAGTTTGCTTCTGGAATCCTGATTCTAACGGGACCATCCGGCGTGATAGCCATGCCCTGAACTATTTCCCCGGCCTCTCCCGCTTCCACGAAGCCGTCCTTCACCAAGGCCGAGTAGAGCAACTATGCATCGATGCCATCAAGGCTTCGTATGGCAAGAATGAAACTCCCATCACTGTTGAGCGCGGCATCATGCCCTCTTCGCTCGATCTAGATGAGTCCTCTGCCAATGATCCTGATGAGTACCCAGTTACGGTCTCTCTTCGCTATATTGAGGGAGTCACGGCTGCTAGTCTTGGTGATGAGCAAACGCGGAATGGCATGTTTAGAAGCAATCTGATGGCTGATGACAACAAAGAGATCTTAGACAAGGCTTCTGATGACCGGGTTTTGGAAGAAGTTCTCAAGGCCAAGTATGTTGTTGGGTGTGACGGTGCTCACTCATGGACTCGGAAGGTTCTGGGTGACAAGTATAAGATGATTGGTGAATCTACTGACTTTATCTGGTAAGTTCATATTTTCCTTCTCGTGTATCTGACTATCCATGCTAACAATGATATCCAGGGGTGTCATGGACATCGTTCCCATCACTGACTTCCGTAAGTCATCACTCCAACCTTAACATCACAAACCATGCTAACATTAGTATCCAGCTGATATTCGGAAGCGTTGTGTCATCCACAGTGCCAATGATGGCACTGTCATGATTATTCCTCGCGAGAACCGCATGGTTCGTCTGTACATCCAGCTCAACGAGATCTCTGCACAAGCTCGCGACGGGGGCCGAGTCGATCGGTCTAAGATCACCTCTGAGATTATCATTGATGCTGCTCGGAAAATTCTCAGTCCTTACAAGCTAGAATACCACTATTGTGACTGGTAAGTTAAGATATCTCGTGGCTTCTTGTCATAATTTTCACTAACACCTAATGATAGGTGGACTGCTTACCAGATCGGCCAAAGAGTTGGCAACCACTTTAGCAAGAGCGAACGCATCTTCCTTGCCGGCGGTAAGTATATCTTTGACTTCAACATTGACCATGTTACTAACTTCTGTAGATGCTGTTCACACTCATTCACCAAAGGCCGGCCAGGGCATGAACGTCTCCATGCAAGACACCTACAACCTTGGCTGGAAGCTCGGTCTCGTCTGCAAAGGCCTGGCCCCCCGCAGCATCCTCTCCACCTACGAACTTGAAAGAAGAGACATCGCCAACCAACTCATCGACTTCGACCACAAGTTCTCCAAGCTCTTCACCGGCCGACCCGCCAAGGACATCTCCGACGAAACTGGTATCTCCAAAGAGGAAATATCCAGAGCCTTCCATCAGAGTCACATGTTCACCACGGGGACCGGCATCAACTACGCCCCTAGCCCACTGACGCTGAAGGATACCGCCGTGCAAACGAAGCTGGTTCCCGGGACACGTTTGCACTCTGTTCAAATTCTCAACCAGTTCGATGCACACCCTTGGCAACTGCACCACCGCATGCCATCTGATGGTCGTTTCCGTTTGTTTGTCTTTGGCGGTAACATTACTGCCTCACCTGAGGCTCTCAAGGGAAGCAATGAGTTTGGATCATGGATGTCCCGTGAACTTCTCCCCTGGTACCCCAAGATCATCCTCAGTGCCGTGCAGAATCCTCATGGAATCACTGGCCGGTTCGTGGAGAGAGAAAAGGGCGTTTCTATTTTGGAAGTGTTCTTGGTGCACTCTGGTGAGCGTGGTGAGCTAGATCCTTTGAAGGAGGTCCATGAGGTCTACAGACAGTTTGATGACAAGTTAGGCTGGGACTACGATCACATTTACGTTGACGGGCCATCGGTGGAAAATGTTCACGGTCATGCGTATGAGACTTATGGAATACCAGAGACTGGCGCTGCTGTTGTGGTGCGTCCTGATGGCTACATTGGTACAGTTGTCGACCTCAGTGTCAAAGGTCAGGAGATTGTGAAAAATTACCTGGACAAAGTGCTGTGCCGGGTGTAAGTGGAATTAGGGTTAGGATACTATTCATAACATCAAATCAAAAAGCAAATAGCTTTCCATCAAGACTTCTGCAATATCTTCTCCTAGTACCTGAATGAAAGTTACATCTTGTAATGTTCTTGCTACACTAATTGATCGAATCCACATGGTAAACTCGTTTTCGCCATGCTGAGTTAACAAAATCTTCATCCCTAAAAGTTGCCAGAGGCTTCCCTCGCTTGCCGCGGAGTCACATCCAGATCATCTACTGGGCAAGATGAGGCAACAAGGTATATCAAGATTGCCGAGAAAACTCTTCCCTGCATCTCCATTCATACTGAGAATATTAGGCTTCTGCAACCAAAGAGTCATTATAATCAAGCCATTGTAAATTTGCCAATTTTGTCGTTTTTCCCTTTCATTTCCATATGGGATCATTGGGTTGCGGGGCAAGCGGGTACGTTTCATGGTTGGGTATGAATGCGAAATCACCTTGCATATGCTCGGTCGCAAAGAACGTTTCACTCGCCAGCTCATGAATAAATGGATAATGGTGCAGGGTAGACACAGCTCTCGCGTCGATGAGCTTCCCAATATTTTCTCATAATGCACAACACTTCTGGGCCCTCAAGTGCACAAGTACTTTGTGCTGGGTCTTTTCTGGTTACTTATTTACTCACATGTAGAGTTGTAACTATGGCGGGTTTTGAAGCCCAATCATGGTGGAGAAAGAGGTGTGTGTTGCAGGTGTTATACACCCTGGGTCATGTATAATAAGCCGTGATATGTGGTTCTATGGCAAGGGTCTGAAAGGGAGATTCAAAAAATAGGGCTGTGGCTCACATGGCTCAAGAGAAATCCGCAGTATGTGAATTGCCAACTCAGCAGCTAAGTGGGGCTGAAAAAAAAAATGAGGACGTGCCGGTGATTACGGTATTTTTTAGATATTGTTCATGTCCCGAGCTAAAAGATAGAAAGCAGCTCACTCATTCCTTTGGTTATCTATGTGTGTGCTATTAAGCAACCCTGAACCTTCTCAGTTATAAACGTTATGTAGACGATCAAGTACAAACTACTAGAGTTAGGGTTAAAAAAAATCAAATACGCGGTTCATGAAAATGACGGACATTAATTAGGGAGCCCCAGTTGGCAAGTCATGGGGATGACAGAGTCATGGTGGCCATGCAGAAAACATGCAACGAATGGGTTTTCGTGAATGCAGTATTGATTGATATGCAGGTTCAAAATCTTGTTCCCAAGGGTTTGTTCCCAAACCATTAGTCTCACGAACGAGGGTGGAATGCCTGTAGTCGGCATGACTGATTTCATGATATCAAGATCCATCTATGATGATACTGTGGGATACCGTTGATTATCAAGGAATGGCATGTTTAGTCGACATTTAGGTAGATCATCCCTCTGCTGGCTTTGTAGATCTTTTCAAATTAGGACTGTCTGCCGCTGATTGACCATCTCTGGTTAAACAAGCGCAAAAAGTTTAATATACTCGTTTGAGGTCTGCATTTTTCCGATGCTGTACTCCCAGATATATCGCCACATTTGGCCATATGATGGTTGACAGACAAATTTCTGGGGCAACAGATACTTCTACCTGACACCTTTAAGCGTGGGGTCTCTTGGAGCTGGCCTGGCATTTCGTGGTGAGAAGGCCTGATTGAATCAATGGCTGTTGTTGTGCTTCATCGTAGCGCGGAGACATTGCAAGGCGTCTGTAGTAGCTGATGAAAGCTAGGGTTCTGCTCAATTTGAAGAGAGCAGCGTGCAATAGATTTAGGACATAGTCGATAAGTTAATATCAAGATGTCAAGAGAATATTATTCACTGGAGTTGGAATTTTCAACCACTAACGAGTGTTTTTTTAAAAAAGTTGAAATAAGCACACCACCTTCAGTTGGAGTTGATGCCTGATCATATGAATGAAAGCCCAACACAGGCCCTGTAGAAGCCCAAGCAAGCCCATGTTCTGGTCACTCATCAAGGACTGTTAAATTGGAGATGGTGAAGAAATAACACAAACAAAATGTACACATCTCAAACTGAGCTCACGTCAAACTGACGTTCTGTACAAGTATGTCCAGTGACAATCAGACCTTTCGACATGACGTCCTTCCCCGGCTCCCCCCACCATGGATCACCACACATCGAGACATGGCTTCTAAGTTTTCCACTCGACAGGATTCCCCAGCGGTTATTTGGTGAGCGACAAGCCTCTGATACATAGCATCATTACATTAGTTGACACAGTGGTTGGTTTCCATGATTACATACAGTCAATTGGTGTGACATAGAAGCCTTGATCATAAAAGCCACCAGCGGTAATTAGGAAAGGTTGAAGCTTCTGTCACAGGACTGACTACTGTGGAAGGAATTAAATGGGATGATTTGATCTTGAAGAGGTTTAGGGCAAGTTCATATGCACGATGGCACGAATTTGGGCTCTGAGATGCATATTACGCGCTACTTATGGCTCCTGTATGTATGCTTCGTTGGCCATCAAATGCAGCCAGAGAATAGGTCTGTACATGTGTAATTCGTGAAGTCATAAATATAAGTTCAACTTGATCATTCTCCTGACGTGCTTCTCTTTTTTCTGCGTCTTTGTTGTATTAAAAAGTTTTGTACTTGTTGATTCACACAGATCGAGTGCTAACTTGTATTACTTTCATTTCCGCACTTGGGCCCAGTCCATATCCATCACGGTCATATATACATTATTCTTCTCACTCTGCTATTACTATTCCTGGCTCTGTCATCACATTTCAGACGCTCGAGCTTTAATCTATCAAACTCTAGCTCCATATCTCAAAAGCTTCAACGCAAGCCATAAAACCGGTGTCTTGCTCTTGTCCATTCTCGTCTGTCACAAAAGAAAACCGAAGTGCCGGACACACCGCTTGTTCTCCGCATCTCGTTGTCAAGCTAGAAACTTACCTCTACTAAATCGTTAACACAAAGGACATTGCGAGACAACAGCGGACATCCAGGCTAACCGTTGACTTTTCTATTCACACGGCATTCTCTCTCTCTCTCAAAAACCTAAGACGACCTAAAAATCATTGAACTCCTTTTCGAACCGGGGAGCCCAGTCATCTAAGACCACCCCCAATCCCCCAATCCTGCAGCTCAACACGCTTGCAGAAAGCCACGGCCAGCCAAAGCTACGAGCGGTTGTTTACTTTGCTTCGAATTAAGTGTTGAAAGCCTTTAAACAACAACGCAGCCCGACAAACGACTTGCGGCGACTTCTGATTTCCTTTTCAATCTTTTTTTGGACCTCAATTCGCTTCATAGTCGCTCGTTTCTTATTGATATTAGGAGTTTATTTGACGTCACTTGTACAATAAGCGGAAAGCTGTCAACGCTAACCGCCTTCTAATTGTTCTATTTGTTCTATCATTACTTAGTCCACTTTCCTCCATCAGCTTAAGCTCCTTTTGTCCAGCACAATGGGTTTAGCCGACGAAGTCCCATTGGCACTCAGACGTGAGCGCCGCACCATAACTAAGCCACAAGTCGAAGACGCCACACCCACAACGCCCCGCCACAGCACCCGCTTCCGCCGTCTTACCGCGAAAGCAACACCAATTTCCGTTACCAACGCCGATACCACCATCACCACCATCACCACTACTTCCAAAAAGTCACCCAAGAACTCTGCCAGCAGACGGAGAAGTGAAGCCGTCAAAGCGCCCCGCGTTGAAAAGCGCACGTCGCCTTCCGCTACCAATCGTCCCAGTTCCGCTTCCCGGGCTCGCAATGCCCAGCGTACCGCACCCACTTCTGGCTCCGGTCGGATCTCCACTAAGCGCCGGAGATCCGGAGCTGATGCGCATCGCCGCAGCAGTCTTCCTGTGAGGGCCGAATCTGAACCGTTGAGTGGTATTGTCAACTTCAAGCCTCTGCGCGCTGTGATTGAGGAACGCATGTTGCGCCGCATCAGGCGCAATGGATTGAGTGAGGAAATGAACCTGATTGAGGCTGAGAACCGCCAACGTAAGCGTCTCCTTCGTCAACAGCTTGCAGACTTTAAGAAGGAACTGGAGCTGAAGGATTCGGAGATTGAGAACATGCGCAATGAGACCATGTTGTCTGCTTCTCAGGCCGAGGAGCAGGATGCGGCGCGCAAGCAGGTTCTGGATCTCCAGAGACAGATTGAGGAGCTCAAGGAGGAACTTAGCCGATCCAACATGACTACTCCTGTGGATGGCTCCGCTTTCACCGATTGGTCGCAGATGTCTCAGTACAGACATGATGATATCTCTTCGGTTGTCGACAGTCACAGCAACGTTGACTCGCACTCTCGGAGCTCTCAGGTTCAGTATGATGACCACATCATGGCTGATGATGTCAACAATGATGATGAGTTTGGCGACGAAACCATTCAAGATCTCGAGCAGTGCGGCACTCCTAGACCCTCTCCCAAGTCGCAGGCCCAGCTTCGTCACAACATTCTTACTCCTCCCATTACCAGCCCAACTGGCGTTGCAGTCTCTCAGGCTCCAGTCAATGCTGCGATGATGGCTGCTCACGAGCAACTGATTGATCACGCCGCTGAGTTGGAGCAGGAGGTGTCGACTCTTCGTGCCCAGGCTGACGAGACCGAGATTGAGCTGGAGCTTTACTCCAAGTTCATGAAGACCATTCAGACTCGTCTTGGTGACTACCGTGTTGACCTTGACATGAACTCGATCAAGTCTAGCATCACTTCTAGTCTTGATGCTCTCGAGTCTAACCTAGATGAGCGCCGCACCACTATTGAAAATATCACCAAGTCCCTCCGTGGTCTTGGATTCGCTGGTAATAGCGCCGATGAGGTTGTCCAGGCTATCCATCAGGCCTTCCAGAATGCTCGCTCTGAGATCTCGTTCCTGCCTCCGCACAACGTTGACCTTCCCGAGACTGCCAACCCTGCTGATATTTTCGATATGGCTCTGACCCAGCTTCGCGACCTCTCCCACCGCATCCGCGAGGACGAGGAGATCATAGACCAGGCACACGAGACTGAGAACCAGCTTCGTCAGCAGCTGGCCGACCGCTCTGCCAATGGTGCCGTTGATCACACTCGTCTTGCTGAGGCCCACACCAACTTGGCCAAGCAGCACGAGACGATTCTCGGATTGGAGAACGAGCTAAACCAGCTACGTGCCGAGATGAGCGGCCGTACTTCTGAGGTTGAAAGCTTGAAGCGGGATGTCTTGCGACTGGCCCACGAGGGTACCTCTTCTCGTAACGCCCTTATCCAGCGCGAGAACTCTGTTACTGAGCTTGAAGGCAAGCTCTCTATCCTTGTTCGTGAGACTGAAGAGCTTCGTGAGGCCCTCCAGGCTGCCCACAATGCCCACAGTGCTCACCTTTCTCACCTCATTGAGGCCCAGGATGCCGAAATGTCTAGTCTCCACGAGAAGCACCGGCAAAAGTTGGCCATCCTTCAGGAGAGACGTCTGGCTGATATTACTACCCGTGACCAGCAGATTGCCGCTGTCCAGCAAGAGCGTTCTGCTCAGCTCACGGCCATGTACGAGCAGCACTCGGCCCAGATTGCTCAGCTCCAGGAGCAGCATGCTGCCCAAATTACCGCTCTCCAGGAACAGCGCAGCAGTGAAGTTGCCGCTGTTCAGGAAGAGCTTACCGCTCAGTTGCACGCCATCCAGAAACAGCTTACCGCCGAGCTCAACGCCGTCAAGGACGAAGCCGATGCCGAGCTTGCTGCTCTACAGGAGGAGCGTAATGCTGAGGTTGCTACTCTCCGTGATTTCCGTATTGACGAGATTGCCTCGCTCAACGAGAAGCGCACTGCCGAGATTCTTGAACGTGACCAGAAGATTTCTGTTCTGAGCGCCGAGATCTCCAGACTGACCGCCGACCTGATCGAAGCCAACAACACCATTGCCGCTCTCAAAGAGGAGAACAAGGAGCTGGAGACCAACCTCGAAGATCAGCGCGTCCAAGCCAACACAATGATCGATGCTGTCCGCGAGGATCTCCAAAACGCCCTCATGCGCTCCCAGAAACTCCTGCTCGCTCCCAGAGAGCGAAAGAGTGCTTCCGCAGTGGCCCCCGTTACCCCTGCTCCGGCCAAGAAGCAGACAGCCGAGAAGGGCGGCATCAACCACTTGTTTACTGGACTGCAGCGTGCTGGAGCGTACCTTCCCAAGAGCCTTCCCTCTGGCAGATCAATTGATATGCCGACTTCCGATTCTGCCATTGCTTTGGATAACGATGATACCCTCATTGAGGACTAAAGCAGTTGAAAAATCATGTTACGACCTATGATATGATACAGAGTGTTTATTTTGGGGGTTCTTTGTTTTCGTATCTTTGCTGTTGAAACACTGGATATTATGGCTGCTGGGCAAGTTTTTTTCTGGAAATATTGTTGGACAGGATCTGGTTTATATACACGTTGTCAGTTCTCGAAGCCGGCGATGCTCATGATGTACGTACAAGCTGCTTGGATTGGTTTTTCATGATTGCTTTCTGCTTTCTTTTGTACCTTTTTTGTTGTTTCCTTTGTTGCTTTACTTTGTTTCTAGACACTGCCAGTCATCAGCACCGGCAGCTTCTTCTTGTTAAGACAGATGCTGGATGATGTAGTTTTATGACATCATTCTTTGACATAAATTTTTGCAATTCTATGTTTGACAACATCCAGTTCAGAATTTGTCAGTAGTAGTTTCATTTATATCACTCTGGAGCATGACGGGCAGTTTGAAGTTAGTGTTCAAAATATAGACTTTCTCCTTTGCAAAGTTATTTGTATTACCATTGAATTGTGATAATGTTTGAAATAGTTGAGGTCACGTGCAATCATTAATCTTCCGTCACGCTAACTAATCAATCAAGAGTCAACTTAACCGCGGCAAATACATGGCGGGCCTTCATAGCTCAGTTGGCAGAGCGCGACACTAGTAATGTCGAGGTCAGCGGTTAAAATACGTTTGGAGGCATTTAGTTCTTGCTTGTGTCCGAAATTACAAATCTTGGTTTCGATCAAGAGAACTTTTTATTGTCCTCCTAAGTAATAGGACAAAAGATATCTAAATAACACAACTTGACGATCATGATCATTATTAATTGATAACTCGGTGGATAGAGATGCAAGTCTAGAGTCTGTTATTAAGGTTAGGGTTATATTGTAGGATTCATGACGATGACATCGTCAGCTAGCACATCATCTTGGTCAAGCATCGGCGAAATGAACGTTACGTGACTGAGGATGGCTTTGGACAAATTATTGTTCACCAATTTTCTCTTTTCAGTTTCACGCAAAAAACCTGAAAATTCTGGCTATCTTCGATTTCTCAAAGGTCTCAGATTTTTGCATGTCATCAACTCGTGATCCCTACTCCAATCAATCCCAAGAATCCTGTTACTAGGCCATCTTGGCCCGGTACTACATTGGCTAAATTAGTCTCTTGGAGGGAGCACCACGCTCCGAGTCTACAGCCTACCCGGGTTATATATATCCGAGATATAGTTTGTAATCGGATCCTGTGGAGCTGACAGCATAGTCGCACTTGCGACCGACCGGGTACTTGAAGCTCGGACTTGCCTCGCTGTCTGGACATTTAAGTGCATGTTTGAATAACATCATCCCTTCATCCACACTCATCCACGCTCTCATAATAAAATGTAAGTTGACTTTCTATTCACTCACCATCTCATTCAAGTCAATTCATATATGTTTGGAAGCGGGATACAGTCATCGTTGGCATCGCATTTTCACCTACACTCATACCTTGCACATTGCCTTGTGCAACGCTGACACGTGACAGACAGCCATGTTCCGCCCGCTTCTCCACCGGCAGGCCAATACTCTGTGCAGCGGCTCCGTGGTAGCACGATGGCAGCTGGCGGGCTTCCGCCCTGTCCATAACCGGCTGATGCCGACCCAGTCGTCTCTGCGGGTGATCCGCGGCTCCGTGCAGATGTATGACAACCTGCAGGCCCGGTTCCTGTCAGATTCGGCCCCATTACTAGCGGCAAAGACGGATACAAAGGATACTACCGTTTCCGACGCGGTGAAATTGGCGAATGATGAGCGTTCTCGGGCCCAGGCTAACAATGGGAAGGACCCGTTGGCGGCGTTGGATCGGAGTAAAACGACGCAGGAGCAGCGACGAGCGGATTGGGCGATTGTGAAGGAGATGGCTCACTATTTGTGGCCCAAGGACAGTCTCAGTACCAAGTTCCGAGTGGGCTTGGCCGTGACGTTGCTGGTCAGTGCCAAGGTCTTGAACGTACAAGTGCCCTTCTACTTCAAGAGTATAGTAGACAGCATGAATATTGACTTCAGTGCTGTGGGTGGTACCGCAACTGCTGTTGCTGGATCGCTGATTCTGGCATACGGTACTACACGTATCTGCGCAACAGTATTTCAGGAGCTGCGCAATGCTGTTTTTGCCTCGGTGGCTCAGAAGGCAATCCGGAAGGTTGCCGGTAATGTCTTTAACCATCTGTTACACCTAGACCTGAACTTCCATCTGTCCAAGCAGACCGGTGGTCTCACCAGAGCAATCGACCGTGGTACCAAGGGTATCAGTTTCCTCCTCACGAGCATGTTGTTCCATGTTTTCCCAACGGCGCTTGAGATCGGCATGGTTTGTGCCATCTTGACATACAGCTATGGTGGCAGTTTTGCAGCCATCACTGCGCTGACAATGGCAGCCTATACCGGGTTCACGATTACTACTACGGCTTGGCGTACCAAATTCCGCAAACAGGCCAACGCTGCTGACAACAGAGCCAGTACTGTGGCTGTCGACTCACTTATCAACTATGAAGCCGTCAAATACTTCAACAACGAAGCCTACGAGGTTATGCGGTATGACAAGGCTCTCCGGAAGTACGAAAAGAACTCCATCAAGGTTGCCACCTCGCTCGCCTTCCTTAACAGCGGTCAGAATATCATCTTCTCGTCTGCTCTCACTGCCATGATGTACCTCGCTTGCAACGGTGTCGCTGCCGGGACCCTCACTATCGGTGATCTGGTCATGGTAAACCAACTTGTCTTCCAGCTCAGTGTTCCCCTCAACTTCCTGGGCTCTGTGTACCGTGAGCTGCGGCAGTCTCTTCTGGATATGGAGACTCTGTTCAGTCTCCAAAAGGTCAACGTCACCATTAGCGATAAGCCCGACGCTAAGGACCTGATCCTCCCCCGCGGTGGTGAGATCCGGTTTGACAAGGTGTCATTCGGTTACCACGCCGATCGTCCGATCTTGAAAGAGCTGGATCTTGTCATTCCAGCGGGTAAGAAGGTTGCCATTGTGGGACCCAGTGGCTGTGGCAAATCGACCCTTCTCAAGCTGCTTTTCCGCTTCTACGACGTTGACTCTGGCCGTATCACCATTGATGGCCAGGATCTGCGCGATCTCCGGGTGGATTCTCTCCGTCGGGCTATCGGCGTTGTCCCTCAGGACACTCCCCTCTTCAACGACACTGTTGAGAACAACATTCGCTATGGTAACCTGGAAGCTACCCCCGAGGAGGTCCGCGCTGCCGCAAGCCGTGCCCAGATTCACTCGATCGTCGAGACTTTCCCGGAAGGTTACTCAACCAAGGTTGGCGAGCGTGGTATGATGATTTCCGGTGGCGAAAAGCAGCGACTGACCCTGACCAGACTTCTTCTCAAGGATCCCCCGCTTTTGTTCTTCGATGAGGCCACTAGTGCTCTGGACACACATACTGAGCGGGAGGTCATGGCCAACATCAACAGCATTCTGCGCGAGAAGGGCCGCACTAGTGTCTTTGTGGCCCACAGACTGCGCACCATTTTTGATGCGGATCTGATTATTGTCCTGAAGAATGGAAATGTCGAGGAGCAGGGTACCCACCAGGAGTTGCTGGCTAAGAACGGTGTCTATGCTCAGTTGTGGACTGCCCAGGAGTCCATATTCCTGGAGTCCGGCGAGAAGGAGGCTACCATTGATGTTGAGGGCAAGGAGGAGCCTGTTGAAAAGAATTGAAGTGATACAAATAACGCCTATTTTAGGTGTTGCATGCATTTATTGTTCATAGATGGCATATATTGTATAAAAAATTTTCGAAGATAAACCTTTGAGTATGTCGGGTGAAAGTTGCTGTGGTATTGGGATTTTTCATGTATGTATTAATGTAATCCTATGAGTCTATATGCGTTGTAAGATCGGGTATCTTCTTAATATCAGCAGTTTTTTTTTTTAATCAGTCGGCTTGATCTCCACAGGCTAAGATTGTTCCTGAATCTCTTCGGTCTTCTCGCCCACAACTCCTTCCTTCTTGGCCACAGCTCTGGCCAAATGTCTCTCATACGTCTTCCTCTTCTTCTCAGCCTTGGCAGCCTCCTCACGCATCTGCATCAAAATAGGACTCTTGGAGCGAATTCGCACTCCGTACCTCCAAAAGACAAACGGAATAGGGATAAGGGCAACTTCAAGGAGACCCAGAAGTGTACCGGCCCACTGGGGAGTGAGACGCTTGTACATTATAGGACCAACAAGGGGCAGGACGCCGCCAAATACACTGCGGATGACGGCATTTCCGGCCAGGGCGGAGGCGGAATAGATACCGTAGGCGCTGGCCATGTAGTTTGATCCATAAATGAAACTCAAGGTGTTACCGGCACCGAAGAGGACACCGAAACAGATTGGAAGGGCCCAGTGGATAGATGTCGGCAGGCAGGTCCAGGAGAAGGCGAGTTGGCCCATTGGTGTAAGGAAGGCTCCAATGGTCATGACGACAGCGGTAGCCTCTGGGAGGGTTTTGCCGGTTTTAGGATCCTTGGGTTGTCTGTTGATGAGGCGGCGGAGCAGAGGTTCGCAGAAGATGATGATTAGGGTGCCAGTACCGATACCAAGGAAAGACAGACCAGAGTGAGCGGCGTCCCATCCGCGATACTGGCGGAAGACAATGGGGTAGGCCACGAAACAAAGGTACAGAATGGCATAAATGAGAGAGATCCAGATGTTGAAGAACCACAGGATAGGCTCAGTGGCTGACAGAATGAACGGGCGGCTAAGGTTGATTTTCAAGAGCTGTTTCGTAGAGATGCGCTGGTCATACTTGCACCAGTATCGGGGGTCATTGTGCAGTTTCCTGAGACGGGCCGCTTTCTTTTTCAGGATGGCGGGCGCATAGGTTTCCTTGACAATGAACAAGCAAGCAATGGCAGCACCGTTTGCAATAAGGACAATCCAGGCACACCAGCGCCAGCCCAGATACTGGAAAGTGAAGCCACCAACCAGAGGGCCGGTGCTAGGTCCGTTGAGAGGACCGATAGACCACAGAGACATGGCCAGGGCACGAGACTCCTCATTGGAGATGTCAACGATGGAACCCGGCGCATTGGCAATGAACGCAGCACCAAAAAGTGCACTGCAAAGGAAGAGCGGGTTAGTTACACGGGTTACAAAACAGGAAGGAAGGAGGTCGAGTGGTATTTGTAATGACTTCGTGGTACTTACCCAAAGAAGCGAACAATGATGAGAGTCGACAGCGACTTTGCTAGACCAGCCGGAATAATCAAGATAGAAGCAATAATCATACCTCCGAGGTACACTGGTTGGCGACCGTAGATTTCGGAAAGGGGGGCCAGCACAAGAGTGCCCACGGCGAGACCTAACAGATAGGTAGTTAAACCCAGGGTGGCGATGGTGCTGGTAGTGTTGAAATCCTCGACCAGGCCAGGGATACTGGCAGTGTAACTCGTAGAGTACAGCACAATCAGCCAGGTACTCAATGACAGGACGAACATGGTCCATGCCCGATACCATAGAGGCCAATTCCGGGGGTTTTCTGGGTCGCCTTCTTCAAAGGTGACTTCAAACTCCGGGGGGCGCGAGGCCACCGAAGCGATGCTGGTGCCGGTTTTTACATAAGTTATGGGCTCGCGGGCAGCACGTTCTTCTTCAGTTTCGAGGACAGGAGTAAGGGCTTGCTCGAGGGGGGCCAAGGGGTCTTCGAAAGACTCTCCGGCTGCTTGGGAGGAGAGAGTGGATGTTGAGGTGGAAGGGAGTTGAGACTCGATGTCAGTGGCAGAGGAGGCAAGAAGGACAGACGGAGCTGTCTCCTTGGTGTCAGCCATAATGTTGTTTTGGACCAAGTCAAATGTTTAAAATCAACGGATAAATTATATTCAAGGTTAAATAACAACCAATAAATCAATACAACTGTAGAGATTTCGTTGATTTAAACGTTTTAGACGAATGCCAAGACTTCGTCGTGGGGATAACATGGCTTTGTCGCCAACCTATCTGGGGAACTTCCTTCGAGCAATGATATATATAGTTGTAGAGGGACGGGCAGGGGCTGGTCTGAGTGGCAATTATGCTTCTTCCTATACGGACAAAGAGATCCGGTTACTTAAAGTACACTGCCGACTTGAGTCTGTAATTCGGGTTCAGAAGGAAAAAGATAACGAGATGCGTAACCGAGGTGGACAAACAGGCCTGCTGACAAAAAAGCGAGTGGACAATGACTGGTCTGGACTTTTTCTTTTTTCTGTTTTCTTTTGTGATTAGCCCTTGTAATCAGCCATGGCGAAACGGATTGTCGCAGTGAGATTTACTGCTTGTTGAAGTGAGATGTAAAAGGCCGTATGTATACGGTATAGCACCTGGCTGATTGCGGCAACACAGAACCAGGTTTGGTTGCTGGCCGGTTCAATAATAACAACTAAAGACTTCTGGCATCCGGAGTTCCTAATCAGTAATGACTCAGCGTCGAGTTTGTCAGCAAGTTTCACCTTCTGACTCCTATCAAAGAAGGAAAGGAAATGACAGAACTTGCAGAAATGGCCAAATATTGACTGTGGGCAGGCAAAATGTATTTAGTAGGAATCAGACCTTGGCTTGTAGTCCCTGTCAATTTTCTGTTGACTTTCTCAAGGGGCACGTTCTCAACTTTTTTCCGGGCTGAGTGAAACTTCGATAGAAGGATTAGTGGGGCCCGTAGATCAACTAAGGAAGATTTATGATAGTGTAGAATTGGGTTTTCATTTTGGTGGTAATTACAGATAGGTGAAAGTTGCTGAGTAGTGATCTTGGTGGAGACAAAAATCAAACAGATGGCTATGAAAGCTCTAGTTACATGATTCGCTATGCATAGAATTGTATGCCGGGATATATATATATATGTGCATACATAAATATGTATAGAAGTCTACAGCTCCTATCAACATCAGCCAACGCAGCCCTCTAATCACTTCCCAAGGATACTCGTAGCCTCTTATTATGTAAGCTGATTTGCATACAAAGTTACGATTATACCCAGATGAAGATTCATGGCCATAATTTTGCACGGACATGATAGTGCATGTAGGTTCAAGTGGGTAATAATCCCATAAACATGAATAAGATATCCCATGCAGGAAATAATGAATATTGTCATTACTGTAAAGGCGACTGCGGACAAGACAACAAAGGCGATTCTCAGGTTGTGATCACAGACATAGTCAAATCATGAGTTCCTAATTCAGGTTGGCAAATTCCGTACAGGAGGCGGCATACTCATATGTAGTGGGACATCCTTTAATCGGGCATCATATATATTGTGTTGGTCTTGACACATACTCAATCACACATATATGTATACATTTCTAAGCACTGTGGATCTCCGTCCCGTAATACATGTGGCGTAGCTGTAAACTATTTAGATAGTTACCAGGTGAATTAGCCGCTTTGAGGCCTACCCGATAATGGCCTTCGGTACTTTTCAATCCCGGGAGCCTCTGACTAGTCTCCGAACGGGACTTGCGATATATATAAAGGGATTGCATGCCGTTCGACCGTCTTTTCGTTCATGTGCAATCCTTTCATTTATACCTCAGCTGTGGCCAAATATGAGGGCCGGCCATCTGACAGTCGGGCCGTCATGTTCATGAGCGGAGCCAGGCAACAGTCGTTGACTCAACGGGATGGGTTGCATTGTTTTCCATGTTTATCAGTTGCAGCCCAAGGTATATATTCCCGCCATATAGTCGGTCAGGCTTTGGTGACATGAGAGTTACTGTCTGTTGTAATAAACCCCAGTTGCTTACCCGCATCTGAGTCTGAGCTTTGGTCCTCCGTCACTATGAGTTGAAGTCTAATTAAGTGTATACCCAAGGTTCATGAGTGAGCGATGTGAGCCTGAAGCGCCTTTATAAGCGCAAGACACTAAGTTATGGGTCAAGTTTGTAGTAGAGAGAGGTTCTCGATTTGCTAATTTGACGTGGAAACACAGCATCTGCAGTGATTGTGTACAATTGCCAGCGCAAGTTTTCAAAATGGGGTCTCAACTAAACTCACCTACATAAACGGATTCTAATCCCAACCCACTAAACTTGGTAGGTGCGCAGATCACACTAGGACCGGATTTCTGTTGTATGTATGTATTTATATAGGCGTCACGGGAGTCACAAAAGCTTGATAAGTTATCATTCTCGTATTGACAAGCGGTTTGCTTCGAGGCCGGGCGTTGTTTGTGCCGTGTAGAGGAACTCGAAGATAGCCATGCATGTCACGAATGGGCTTTTCTCACTTTTGTTTCCTACTTTTATATTTGTAGATTTTTCAACCAGTCCGAGCTTATACCAATCGGTGACATTTGAGAATGCTGATGACTGCTCCAAGAAATCACATCCAGTAGACTTTTGTTTCCTTTCGTGTTCTGACGACCAATATAGCCTGGCAAGATAACTGATCAACAACATCAAGTCCATTCAACTGTAACGTTGTCTGACACAATAAATTCTATCGCCATTCTGCTAATATTCTAGCCCCAAACTATAATTTTTTTCACATCCACTAAAGTTATTTAACTAGCCTTCTATTACCCCTTTTAGCAAAGTCTGGACACTTGTCAGGATGTTGATGGCAAAAGTTTTGACGACCTTCAACTCTAAATCTTACACAATTATTTAGGGTTAACATACCCAGACATCCTAGTCAGTACACTCATCACATCAAAAGGCGGCTCAAGATACTGGAGATACTGGACTAGCGGGGTAAGGATTAAGAAGAATAAATTATTAACTCAAGATTGGTTAGATGGTCGACGGCACTTGAATATGGATTTCGTGTTCTATTGTTAGATTGCGAGATCCTAATTGCATCCTATGAAGTGATAGTTCTATCCCCTAAGACAACATTTCATCAGATCAGTAGCTCGTTGAACAATATGATTATTAATTATCAAGTGCATTTGTAGAATGTATCATGATAAGGCTACCACTCACCGCCACTCACTATATATAGCACCATCATCATGATGCAGCTTTCTGGGGATATACAATTTGTTGAAAAGTAAGGATATAAGTACCGCTTAGCTTTGACTATGAGCTAGTTAAATTGTGGTGGGGAATCTTCCGTTTTACTAGTAGGGTTGGTGTAATTGTTTGGGTTTATGAAACCTACTCTGTGTACTTCACAGGTTGAGGATGAAAAACAAAATGAAATGGAAATTCAGTGTACCAGAACTGCACCAAAAAAATAGACCAAGGTGATTATTCTATATATTAAATCGACTCTGAACATCGTGATTATGTGGGAGACGAAAAAGAAAACATGGTAAATCATACAACGCCAGGTATTCCTACGTGGTCACTTACCATAGCACCAATCCAGCACACTGTGGCTTGACCATGGAGGAGCAGACGGGACCCCGTATTTCCCATAGGTTGTGGTTGCACGCGCTTGTATTACCAACTACTAGAGTTCATGTAGACATGTGCATACATACCACACACATGTGATGATTAAAAAGTTGACTGTATTACAAAGCTTACGATGATACCAAATTACCGGAGTTAGAACCAACTTTCCTTTGCTACCTGGTCAATCACAAATCATTTATTATGGTATAGCACTCAAGAACTAGATGATTTTAGCACACAACTTGCCAGTATACCCACGACTATCCATTAACATTGGGGTTAGAAGGCGACAAATTCCCATGGTCCAGAACTCCTCGGTACCTTGGAACAACCCGTACACATATACTTGTTAATGCGGTCATGGTTACGAATAATTGATCGTGACACTGGTTTCCGATGATTCTAACATGAGGTCATAATCTGGGGATTCCTGTTCCTGTACCCACTAAGAGTTGGTTCTAATGGATATAGCCTTCATGCAGGTATCTATAGGGTGCTCTCATTACTGATAGTACAATTGCTCGTGAACAGGAGGGATCTCGTGTTGGTATCAGGGTCCGGACCCGTTACCCTGAACGGAGTACGGCGTGCTTGATGTGTGGCTGGACTTGTGGCCATTTGTACAGGCCATGTCGTTAGACCTTCTACATTATGGGGATATGGCCGCGAGATGTAGGCTTCGGCGCCACTGGTACGTAGACTCGACATATGTCGGAGGGGAAGCCTGTGGTCCGGATGCGTTGTGGGTAATGTCTGGTAGATAACGGAGGTTTCTCCAGATCATGAATTTCAGTTCCGTAGCACCATATTTATCAGAAATAGTGATGGCTGTGTTAGCATTGCAAGTTTGTCACAATTGACATCACCCATCACTGGTTAGATGATGAACTATGGAAGATGTGGTGCATTAGGAACCCGAGAACTCAGTTTTGAAATGACAACGTCCAACATCAGCCCAACTATGGAACAGGATATTTTACATTAATTCTGTGCTCGATTAGGCATCAGGTTCCTTTAGTGTGGGGTATATATATTAAGAAAGACTTTTGGTTCAGACAACAGATAATGCAAGATCTCATGGAACTTGGTGGCAGCATCATGGACTCTGGCACAAGACAACAAAACTGTTGGCAATAGTACACTAACTCTCGCCTTACTTTTGCAATGTTTCCTCATTGAATCAGATGTTAACAATACAGAAGTATGGTTGCACAAGTCATGGTGTCCATATATCTTCAATAAAATGAGTTACTCGGAGGCGTACTCTCCTGACTGCAACATCGCCGACAGATACACCATTTGTAGACCTGCTTTTTGGTTTAGTATTCTTTTGGTTTCATTGTAGGCCTATCATGCCGAATGTACAAACAGGTGTCTCTCCTTCATATCATGAAATATTTGCTCACCCTCGTCGACCTGATCCAGACAACACGGCACTCTGGTTCTCTCTAGGACATGCATGCATAAAGGCCCTGGGAACTCTATTTGTTGAATAGTATGTCCTTGTTGGTAGAGCACAACATGATTACTTCCAGTATCTTAGGTAGTAGGTGAGCGTGACATGTAACCGGAGTTTCCTACTGGTAGCCCTGATCCAAGAATGTGTGCTCTGCTCGGTGATATTCAAGACATTAATTGCACTTTGTATGCCGCAACTAAAAATCTAGTTTGCCGTGTTACTTGTGGCGCAGTACATGTTCAAAAGTTGTCTCACCGGTGGGAAGAGGTGGTAAAACGTGATGCTCAGTGGGAGGAGGCAGGGGTAACACATATGGTTACTTGATGTTCTAGGTATTCATGTATGTCAAGAGTTTTTACGCACAGAGTTTATGGTGGTAGTACTCAGGTTCGACTTTTAATTAATATCCGTAGGAAGTTTGAGGTCCCTAACCTTATCAAGACTAAGATACACCAGGAAGTAATCATTTGATTTTACCATACAGGAAAAATGTGGCAAAACACCAGATTGAATCTTAACACATAATAGTCTCAAGTATTACTATCATGTTGATCGACTCGATATTATGTAACAAGATTCCTCTAGACACGGTTCTAAACTGGAATCTGGACGTTCAGATGTTGGTGACACAAGAACTAACTTCTTCGAAAACTTAAAATATCTGAGATGATAACTCAGTTTTGGAGATCAATGATTAAAATATTAACATGTCAACAGTCGCATTACACACTTGGATCGTAGTATGTATACGAACTTAGTCTTATAATTGTTCGGTATGCAATGCCTTAATACAGTTTCTTGTAATTACTCATGATGCACCTTCACCTACAGCATCTATGTCTAACAGCGTCACTTCGTTAAAGCTATGATATATTGTGACAAGTAATGGTAATCATCACAATACAGCACTCATTTTCCGACAACTAGACATATATTAATAGGCATTATGTCTGTTGGTTTTATTCTCGAGCCTCATCAAACTAGCATCATGGAACCTCTTTGTTAATTTATCATAATGGTCTCAACCTTCTCAGAAATAAGATTCTCTTCCGGGAAATGTTGGTGTTACCCATAGTATCATAATGCAAAATCCGGACCCAATCTATAGATCAGACATGGAGAAGCCTTTACTATAACTTTCTGATATATCTCCTATCAACATTCATGAGATATGCTTTTCCAATAGCAAGCATTTACATCAATCTGCTCCAGTTCTCTACATCGCCTAGAGCTGTATTGTTGAGATCCGTAGGTTGTTCAAAAGGCTGTGACGCTACAATGGGATGAATCGACATGATAGAGGGATCTTCAAGTCCACTTAATGAAACAACCAGACTAGGTTCCTTTGAACTAGAATTTGACGGCAATGACATGGAGTAATCACTTTATTCTTCACAAGCACATATATCACCATCTTGTAATACAAGCCACTAGCAGTTTCTGTATTGATATAGAATGATATTTTTCAGTCTTCATTTCTCTTGAATACAGAGACTGACTCGGTACCAACTTCTTCGCAAAGTCAGCTTCTATGAACCACACCGATCATACAGGCCACTGACCAATATTCAAAGGGCTGACTTCTCATGATTTTCCTAGCGAGAAAATGAAATGTGCTGTTCATCACGATCGTGCTATGCAGCATATCACTTATGACCCTTCCGCTTCCATCCCCTGCAAATAAACCCTGTAGGCTTCAAAAGTGGTAATTACTAGGTGCACGTCAAAAAAGATACTTCCAAAATTCAGTGAAATAGAGCCCTAGTTGGGGGAATTCTTTTAAAGATGGCAGAAAAAAATATTATCAAAACATAAAAGCAATCGCATATAACTCCGTGGATATCAACACTATCATGATGTACTTTGTACTAAGTGATAGCCCTTAATGAGAGAAATTGAATAGATGTCTTCTGGAATCCATATCTATTATATTGAGATAGTTATAAGCAGTATAAATTTGGGTATATTTCAGTATATTATGTCATTTTTCCTTGATTTTCATGATGCTAAATCAGGCCTGTATCTTCAAAATTTTATGATCATTAAATTGTTAAATTTTCAGCTTTTTTTTATAAAATCAATCTAATGTCCTATGCACATACAAATGATTATTATAGAATCCTGTTTAATTCTTGTATCTATTAGAATTTTTCTGATCTTTTTATATTGTATTTGTAGTTGATGTCATCACAATACATAGAATATTAAAGGATTTTATATTCCTGTATTCATATAGATCACATTGTCAATTTGTTAATTTATAAGGTTTAAACCCTATAGTTATAGTGGTTCATGTGAATTTACAGAGGGTACCATTCTATAACTTTCAAAATACAGGAATTACATCGTTTAACCCAACTGAGACCAGGACTCTATTTCAGCGTGCTTTTGAAGTATCTTTTTTGCCGTGTACCTAGTAATTACCTTGAAAGTCAGCCCTTGAGCATGATGAATAGCCAACCCTGAACCTAAACAAAGAGTATTTGAGTTTTACCCCTGCTGGAAAATCATCCCTTTCCAGCCATGTGCTGATGATAGATCCTTCAGAGTGAACTTTGGGATGGGTTGACGTGATGAGTTCACATAACCAGTGTTTGTTGGTTGGGAAGGGCAATCCCAAGAAGTATGAGTACAGTAACATTAGATCAGAAAACAAAGTGTTGGATGTTATAATTGATATGTCACAAAATCAGGAGAGCTATAGGTGAGCAGGGTTGGATATCGGATGCGACATGAACTGGGCTTAACGTTTATTATAGAGGGTTATATGATATAGATTTGGTTGGCAGCTTGGTTGTAAGGGATGGCAGTTTTTTTTAGGGAACTGAAGATGTAAGTGCACCAACGATGATGGTGGTTATAGCGCTAAAGTCTTTAGAAATCGGTGTTATAAATATACTAAACTTTAAATGACAACACACACTAAAGGCATTTCTCATACATGAAGTCATGATTTGTCAAGGTACCAGATAATTTTCATGTTTCACGAGATAAAGCATATCATGATGAATTGGTGACAAAAAAAGAAATACAAAAAAACAGCATTTTGATACCATGTTCTAACACTGACTAGTACTCCACATCGCTAATGGCCAAGTATTTACTGACGCCCCAACAATATTTAACAGGCGTATCCTCCGATTCGGAAATCATCTTTCTGCCGTTTATCGCAATGAAAATTACCCTACAGTAATATATCAATGTGACGCCTATATACGACCTCGAGACTTTGACATTTACAAATTCTGGCATGTAGTTACAGTTGCCACTTGGAATGTAGTCATTAAAATGTAAACTCATTCCATACATCTGTCTGGTTGTCATTCATGTTCAACCTTGGATGACCCCCGCATACACCCGTGACATAACTAAGCAAATCACGAAATGAGATCTTTCAGCTTCAAGAGATCCGAGCCAACCCAGACTTTCAAACATAAGGGCTGATTCCAGCCACAGATATACCGTACAGGACTATCATAAAGTTTTCTTTACCATAATTAATCGCTTCGGGCATCGCTGAGTAAACCTGTACAAGGAACAACCCGTCCGCGATTCTGCGGACGCCCAAGATGTTACAACACTACCAAGCTACGAAAGGAAAGCTTGCTCAATGCGTAATGCCAAAACCTGTTTGTTTGAACCCCAACCTGCTTCCTGTATCTAGTGTTTCTCCTGGTCTATGGATCTAATAGCACAAGAGCCAAATGCAGACTAATAAACCAATCTGTCCTCTAGAGCATCTTAGCGGCGACTTGAATTTTGTTGACTATGTTGCTAAGTCTGAAACAAGATGTTAAGCAGGAATTTCTGGGAAATCCGGGTTACGAGGTTGGACGATGGACAGGGCGAGGCATCTTCAGTTGCTATAACATGGAAGAGCCTGGCTACGAGTGCAGATTGCAAATTCAGAAAATGACAGCTTACGCCGCTAGTTTAGATACGCCGCAGCCAGTAGTCCCGTTAGAGGCTAGAGACATCACAACAGTCAAAATCTCGGATGCAGAATAGTCAAGATCGAGCTTCAACTTTCACTGTGGCCCTCCATGACAATTGCTGTCATCTTGACTATACCATGTAATTTGACTTCCCAAGTGATCAAATGCGATTGAGCCAACTGTTCGCATATGAAACCAGATGTGACTTGGACTTCACCTGTAACGTCTTGACATAGGCAAGAAGCTCAATGATATCATTCTGATCATGACTACGGCTGTGTCTATATCATGGCTTATTCTCCATTCTATTTATGTCGAGAACTTTCCCGTCGGATTCACCGAAGGATGTGTTATCATTCTCTGGGCCATCTCGTTGGATGCCCTATTCAGCTTTGGTAACATAGCCTTTACCAAACAATCTAGACTAGATTCCGCTAATGCAGGTTTGTGGGTATCTAATTGACAAATAAAAGGCCTTAGTTGCCTTGCTTGGCCATGTATCTGCGGTATGTAAAGTCACAAGAGCCCTTAGTGTATATAGGTGGCTCTGGATCCCTTCGATTGAGAAAACCGCTTTACATTGGTTGTCTCTCGTCAATGGGTCTCGGGCCTCCCGACTAGAAAACAGGTTTTGGGGGAGAAAGGTATACAGAAAAGTTAATTATTTTACAATGCCTACGCTATCAGCACTTTATTGTGCTGGCATATCTGTCAAGTCTAGCAAGTCTATCTGAGTGGCTGTCTCAAAAGGTTGAAGGAGCTGGGCTAAGCGTCCACTAGCAATCTATCAGTCCACTGGATTGCAGATTGAACATTGGAAATCCACGCTAGATTGGAATCCAATTTTAGATCTATATTGTGTCTGGATAATGATTGGACTTTGTGTGAGGTGTAGTTGTTAGATGAATCTAGGTTATATCCCTAAAGGTTGGCCCCGAGACTGATTCTCCGAAACCCAGTTGTCAACGAAAATCCCAACTACAAAGTCTCAGGGTCCATTGCAGCAATTATATCAGCTCTTAAGAAGCGGCAAAATCGGTATCCCGGAGGGTTCAAGGCCATAGGACATCTCTGTTATACCTAGTCTTTGCTTCAGTGGTTATGGATTGAGCGACAAACTGCTCCACGATCCTTCTTGACCCTTGGTCAAGGACCCTGAGAGTATGTAACCCTATTTGTAATGTATCTAACCTAAGAAAGATAATAACTTATACCCATTCTTGATTATTCCTTGCAAAAAGCCATACCAACACTTTAGATATGAATTAGTTACTAGATACAGTTCTAGTCTCCTATAAATTTCACATGATTGAAGTCTTGCAAGTATTAGCATGCTACCAGACATTGTTACATACACTTTTTTTTCCAACGTTACTATCATCCATATTACCCTGGAACTAAACACAAGACTTGGCGGCCTCCCACTATACAACCTCCGATTTGGCGTATCAAGTCCGGAAAATCATTAGTGAAGTGATGCAATCCGGGCAAGCTTTCCTGGCCCAATGAATCACAAGTGATCACATATCTTGTAAGCACATGCCGTTCAATGCCTTAACCTAGACAACTGGAACTGGAAAGCAAATGCCAGTGGATTGCGGAGACCCAAACTGGGAAGCGAGGGAGGAAATCTGGCTTGAAGTGGCTCTGCAACTTCAGTGAATGTCCAGCCAAAAAAAAAAAATCGTCGGTGTGACTCCAATTATAGAAGGTCTCAATTCACAGTTGCCATACATCAATTGACACAGAACCACCATCAATGACCCCCGACAACACCACTAACTGATTCTGTTGTAATAACTCTCCTCAACAAAAACAGCCACCTGGAACAATGGAATTAGTAAGTCAAGCAAGTCGTAAGCCGGATGTCTTGGGATTTTTTTTATTGTCTTCGATGATATCTGGGTCACTCAGGATGCGGCCAGTCCAAGTGGGTGAAACTTCAAAGACGAATCATTTTCCTATGGTACGATAGGCGGCTGGGTTTCTCCGCATTGTTTCTGGGAGCATCTGCTTATTTCTGAGGGGGGAGGAGAAGTTGGTTATGTCAGTAACGGATGTGGAGGTGGTCAGCAGTCAAGTAATACTGGTGGTGGTTCAAAGCAGAGCCTTGATGATGTTCATGTACTATGCCACTTGAGCTGTAGATGTTGGGATCTCTCGCTTGCTTGATGTTGTCGTTATTTGCCAGTTCCATCTATATATTCAGACGAGTGTCATTGTGATGATGTGACCAATCTCGAGGGTTGATACGCAGTTGAGTTTACATGTTGATAAAAGGGTCCTCGCTGAGATATGAATTTCAATTTTATGGGTTCATTCATTAAAGTTTTTGACTTGTTTCGAATTTGGTATTTCTTCTTTTTCTTGTTTCTGTTTGTTGTATTTCAATTTTTTTTTGACAAAACATAAAATGCTTATTTTTTATTTCTTTTTGAACTACCACTCACATTTTTACACTAAGGAACTTTCAGCTCACTTTGTAAAGTGACTTGTTTGCGTGAGATATCGATGACGTTTATAAATTCAACCCCTCTTCCTGTAGATGGTTGGCGTGATAACTAACAGCACCCCCCTAGTTTATCACAAATGAATGGGGTTGATTCCACATTTCCGTCGTATTAATTTATATGTGCACGCCCCCATAATTGAACCATAAGTTGCAGAACAAACCCAGCAGGTTGAACTGAAAAAAAAAAAAATACAAGACATTCTATATAAATACCCCTAGTCACAATCCATGCCCTAGTGTCCGTTTTCCAGCTTTCCTCTCTGGATTTGGCCGGTCGTGATAATGACAGGGAGGAATCCGGCCAAATAGAGGTTGGGGGTGGTTGCTGGGGTATATTGGCTGAAAAGTTGGCTGTGATGAATAGAAATATGATGATGCGTGGAAGAGGTGGTAATAGGTGAGAGGAGTTATGGCGCTAACGAGTCCGCTCTAATGTTTGTTTGATGTGAATTTAAAAAAAAGCTTGAAGAGCCGGAGGCCGCAGAATTTGTTAAACCACAGAAACCTTGGGTTTCCTTCTTTTCCTCTCCAGCACAAAGGACAGATGAGACATGACTGAACTTGACGATAGATTATCAGCAAGCCCCAAAGAGATCAAGGTTAACCACTAAAGAACCATACCCACGAGGAGCAGCCACTCAGTATTTTTTCTTTTTTTCTTTTTTACGGAAGTGTGATTCCATACATCGTTAAAAATCTACCGCATGCAAGTTTTCTTTTGGCAGAAGTCAGGTGGTTAATGTAAATAGTCAACTCCAGGGGTGGAACTGGGAGGGTGATAGACAAGCATATCCGGATCCTTAGATTACCAATATGAGCTGTGCTCTAGGGCAAATCCAGAGCTCTCAGCAATGAACGTCTGTGGTCAATTCATCATTACATCTTTTTTTGTTGCGGATTACAAAAAAAAAGAAAAAAAAAAGAACCCATTTTATGTATGGGTTGGTAATATTCGTCTTCACACCCCTCCCATCCACACCATTCTTGTGGTTTCCGATCTAACGGATCAGATGGGCCAGGCCACGCTCATGGCAGACAATATATATATGTATATTAAATCATTGTAAACATGTTTAACCTCACATTCATTGAGAATTATGAGGGGCTGTTCATGGCCTACATCAAGATAGACTCTGGACCGGCCGTAAAGATGCGTAGAGAAGTTGAGAAGAGAAAAGATTTGCTAGGTGGAAAACGCCACATGACGGGGCAAGCATACGGCTTTCGAGGATGTCAGGAACTGACGAGATAAATACTCAAGCGTAGGTCTCCTTGAGGAAAGAAAAATAGAAAGTAAAAAAAGCGGGAAAGAGCTAGCTTGACGGGTAATACGGATATTGTTGTGGAATACACCGTCTCTGTGTCCGTGTTAAGAATTAGCTTAGAATCCAACTCGACCCGGACAGCGGCAAAGTCAAAATGAACAAGCCCAAACATTCCATCCATATAAGCTAGCAGGGTTGCAGGATATGATAAGAAGGCGTACATCCAGTACTATTCTCCGTCATCTTGGGGCCACCTTCTTTGGTTTTCTTTTGTCTTGGTTTCTGGAATATCAAATTCTATGTTCAACAATAGACTCTACCGGGCAGATTACGTTATCTTGATCAACTGAATCCTAACAACTATATACCTCGACATTTAATATATCATCAGCTGTCGGCTCAGGATCGACTGACTGAGTGTGTAGCTCTTTCGAAATACGGCAATTATTTCATCTCGCTTTTGCATTCATAGACACTGAATATATCGCATCTTTCTGTTTATGAGGTTGATGTCTTGATCTTTAGAATCTTATTGACATCGCAGACTTCTGTACCCCCGAACACGCCAGATCTTCTGGGGACCATCATCATCATTACTGCTTTGGCTGAGATCGACGCCTGGACTTTGAGCTTTCTATTAAAAACACTGGCAGTGTCTCTTCGAAAAATATACATCCGGCCCTTGGCATAACAAAGAGTCCAATTTATCACAGACCCAGCTTGCCAAACCATGCTTTACAGTACTATCGCGCTCTTGCGCCTCAAATAACATCTTGACTACCAACATCCTTTATGGACCACAACCGAATTGGTGAGTAAGTACCCTTATGTTCCTTCCGGTTGTCAACCATCATACACATTCGATTTGTCTCCCCATTACGATATTTCCCCAAAGCTTCACCAAACGAAAAAGAAAACAGAAGTCTTGGTGAGGATGACGATGGCACTTCCTCCCATCCGGCTAGAGAGGCCAAAGTACAGGAACCAGCCCGCCTGTTCTTCCTTCGCTTGGCACGCCGGCTCAAATCTCTACCCTCCTCTTCCATCCCCTGCACACAGTCGGTTTAGGCAGGCTATTCAGGACAACTCTTTACAAGATTTCAGGCCCCCTCCCCTCTTACCCACATTAGGCTCAGCCAGCTGGGCTAATTTCCTGTTTGAGCGCTCACCGGAGGAGCTGATCTTGAAGCGATCTGGACGGGGGGCCCATTGTGATTCCACACCCTTACCCGCTAGTAGGGTACACTATGATTTCGCTATAGGTCCGCCTCAAGATATGTACAAATAATGTATGGGAACCCTGAATGGCGAGGAAGGAAGAGGAGGGTGTAACTCAAAGATTCGGCTGAGTGCCGCTGCTGCTTTAGTTTGACCCGCTCGTCACATTCCTGGTGACAAGTTATATATGCAACAGCAGAGATATCGAGGTCTTGTTCCTGTCTCCAATTGTTGTCATATAGGGCCCCATTACCTGATAAGATCAAGCATTGTGTCCAATCCAAGTCTTCTTTTTTAACATCACTATCCACAAACACCGTTACGACTTATTGGGCAATACACATTTATACTGATATAATCTTAATTTGTTTCCTCACAGACACTCCCCGCTTCCATCGTTAGACCACACACTCTCACCTCGCTCGCATCAGTATCCTAATACTCGGCCACCATCATCCACAATCCGGCCTCTTAATCATTCCGGGTCACACCGTGCCGCCACCGTCATCAGTACCTTCTCATGCGAACTCTCCTTTACAGTCATTCCACCCCCCTCACGGCTACCCATACTCGCCATCTCACATCCACAGTCGTTCACAGGGCTCGTCATCTGCAATGATAGGGTACTCAAATCCTGCCGTCCACAGACATGCGCCTGACCGACATTATGCTGGCCATCCCGGTGCGGTGAACCCACCGCATGTTTCGTCCTACCATTCCCCAGGGATGCCACAGCCAGCTATGCACCACACGGCACCACTTCCAGGATATGAACCACGCCGGCCTTCAGTACCACCAATCACGCCTTATCATCATTCTAGGGCATCAATACTATCACCACACCCAGCCCACCATCACTCAGGCTATGCTACGCATCCACTCCCGCAATCACCTCACCAGTATCCCCGCTATGATAACAGAGGACCTCCCTACGAACTCGGAATGCCTGGCGGCTCTTTATCTCATCCTATTTCTGCGCCAGGGCCCATAGTCGGACACAGCCGGATACCGTCACCACAGGTGCCTCCAGGGCCTCCTCTTCCTCTGGAACAGCCGCAACTGCCCCAGTCGCCATTTCGTTTCAGTACCACTCTCGAAACCCAAACTAGCATGGTCCAGAGAGACGATGAAATTCCCATAACCTATCTCAACAAAAGCCAAAAGTATCGCATCATCATCTGTGATACACAACTGCCTGCCACCGTCCCCATTAGAAAACTTCAGTACCGGACGAGCATCCGGGTGACTTTCGATGATGCTGGCCAGCGTCGAGAGCCTACAGCAGCTTGGGAACTATGGAAGGAATCGCGAGATACTCGGGCTGATGACGATTCACGATCATCGGGTAGCTTATTGAGGGCTCTTGAGTTTATTGATGAGGGGGAACGCCGCCGGCCATTCGGCACTGATGTCCAACTTGAGAACCATCAGTTCGACAGCTTTACTGTTATCTGGACCCCAACTGTGGCTACTCCTCCGCAATGTGCCATCAATGTGCGATTCAATTTCCTTTCCACCGACTTCAGTCAAACGAAAGGGGTCAAGGGAGTGGCTGTCCGGGTCGTCGCCAAAACCAGCATTTTAAACGCTGATTCAACGGGCCCTGGTGCCACTCCCGGATTCTCCGAGCTTTCCTACTGCAAGGCCAAGGTCTTCCGTGACCATGGCGCGGAAAGAAAGCTCGCCATCGACTCGGATCGTGTCCGCCGCAACATTGAAAAGATCCGCCACAGCCTGCGTGGCTCAGAACGTGGCATGGTGCCGAGGCGCAAAGACCGCATCACAAAACGTCTTCGAAATGTCACTCGAGGCCGCTCGGTCCGCCGCTCGGTCCGCCGCTCGGTAATCGACCGGGCACTCGAAGAGGAGAAATATGACCCGGCTGATGATGATCTGATGGACCAAGACGACGACGACTACGCTTTGTCGACCGAAAGTCTCCAGATTCAGCTTCGGAATCTGGAGCAGATGACGCGCAGCATCAACAGTTTTACGGTCTTTGTGCTTCCAGGTGAAGAAGAAGACGACCCCGATCTCCATCCCATCCGGTTCTACGATGATAAGCCCCGGGGTGGATCCCTGGATCGCGGCCGGTCCTCGTTTAGCGTAATACAAACGTCCCCCTGGGCTGATCGTGCTAGCAGTGCATCCGAGACAAAACCGGGGCCCTCCAGCTTTGGCACGCCGACAAAGTCTGTCGACGCCGTTGATATCGACCGGTCATACCGACCTCCCCCGCCTGGTCCCCGGGCCGTTGCTTGCTTCTACTTTCGCAATCAGACATCGTCACATGGATTCCTCACCGTCCGTCTTTCGCCTAATGCATCGTTATTCCGCGCCACATATCTCATGCAACGATCCATCGACGAACTACGAAAGCGCATCGGAGCGAAGTGGTCGGCCAAGACCTCGTCTGCTCGCGTTGTGTACATTAACCCGCAAGGCCTCGAAGTTGCTGTTGACGAGGACTTTGTCCAGCAGATGCCCGAGGGCCAGGCCTACGATATCGAGTTGAAAAGGGCTACTAAGCTGTCTACCCCTAAGATGCTCCCTTCGGTCTCTTCTGGTGCTGGGAAGGCTGCTTTGCCGGCTCTTTTGAATGATCCGACTCCGGAGGAAGAGGCTGCGGCTGCGGCTGCAGCTGATGAAGTGTATGAGATCCGTATGGTGTCAGTCGGCCATTAGCTCGCTGTGACGAAGGATAAAAACATCTCATTGCATCTATGGGACAGGAAATTGTTGACACGAAAGTGCTTTTCTGTCATGTAAAGTCATTTCTCGCAGCAATTTCTTCCAACTGAAGTTTTGATCACATCAGCCGAAGTTCGCTTGCTCCTTGGGCGGGGCTTACACACACAATCAGACGCCATGTCGGTTCCTTAAGCCTAATACTCTTGTCAAGCTCAGTTCTGTCTCAGTCTTTGACTGGTCGGCCCTTTTCCTTTCTGTTCAGCCTCTATTTCTCAGCATTTTGCCAGCTATACCCTCTTTATTTCGTACCATTGGGCGGCTCTTCATGTTATGTTATGATAAACTTGACGTGTCATGCATGTTTCTTTCCCCTTGCCTTATTAGTTTGTTTTTGTTTTCTTTCCTTTTTTTTTGGAGGGAGGGGAGAGGGTCAGTTATTTTGCGCAAATTGTTATCGGAAACTCATTTCTGAGATGATCTTTGTCTATTGTTGTATATCATCTGGGTAACAAGATATCATCTAGGAGGAAACAAGCCTGTTGGCTTGGCTTTGACAACAGCGGACTTTGCTGTTTTGATTTCGTTTTTTAAGTATTCCCAAATAATCTATCATCGCTAGAGACAACTGTTCTGACGGTTGACCTCGCTTTTTTTTTCAATAGATATAAACTCTATCCCTTGATGTTTAAAATATGAATCCTATATTTACTTGGTTGGCAGTGAGGGGAACTCTAAAACTCATCTTGATTCTGTTGTGCCTTCGACTGCCTTTTGGTATCCGCTGAATCTGTGATTGAATCGAGATCATACTCAAATCAAGTTCTACCAAGATACTGCCTCAAAAGGCCATGCATGGGGGCGTGCAACGAAAGGATTATCCCCATAACTAAATACTACTGAGTCAATATGCAAACCTTATGTAACACCAATAAACCTCCGTGGATTCGATTACACTGGCTATTTCTTTAATATGTAAATGGTGTCTTGGATTGGTAATGACTAGATCGATTACTGCAGTTGGTAAGGTTCTGTACAGTCAACTGAAGGGAATGACACCGACTAGACCTACTTAATGTTTAAATCAAGCCGAGAATTATAAGATGCAACCTTACCTGACAAGATATACTGAGAGCAATATTATACAACAGAAAAATTCGATATATGTTATTGATGGGCAGCAAATTAACATGATCCACAACGTTTTTTTTTTGAAGTTTTAAGGGTTTGATGGTTTTCTTAATGCTTTGTAATATCTTTCTACGGATTAGGTGAGTTCATGTCAAGACACGATTCTAGAAAATCATGGTTGTCATCGGCTTTGTCTCAGTTGATATTTATTATCCATAACAATCCACAGATGGCAATGCTACCAACATTATAGTTGCAGTATAATAAATAGTTAAGCCTACCATTATATAACATTAACAGACCAATCAAAGGCCTTTCTTCACTCAAGTACATATGTTCAGTCTATTTCACCATACATCATCTATCTACCGTTATCATTGGCATACTTAATAACTGGAGTACATAACTTATACGTATTTTGATATATTTACATAAGCCAATGGTCTGTAAAGTTCTTTAGCACCTGAGAGTTCACCAAGCACACTCCTGGTTCTGCAGATGATCTGGTCAACGACTCCAGTATAGAGATGCTGTTACTTTTTGAGAAGGATTAGTGTAACATGACAGTGTATGTTTTGTGTTACTATGAAATATCAACCCCTAGTTGTGACTAACTCTATAGCATGTGATTAATATATTTAAACCCTAACTTGGTAATGTAGGTATGTGGGAAGCGTGACCAACATTATTTTCTACAGACACATCAATCGTGAATCATCAGCAGACACCATGTGGCAGATTGATTGGTTCTGTCATCATGCATCCCAACTAAACAGTCATGTATTGATAACTTGTGATCTCTGCAACTGCTTAAACATGATCAAACATAATAGATTACTACATTACCGCATGTCCAGTAATGCTTGGATGATATCATTTGGATATGGCGCACATGAAAATGGAGGGGCTCCTTCAACCCTTGTCGCGGTATCTGCTGCCGGTTATCCGAGACAGTTAAAATATGAACCTTTTCCTTTGTAAACATGAAAATTATACTGCTCAACAAATGTCATTTTTAACTTCTATTAACGACTTGTCTTAGCTTTATTTTCTATATATTATGCAAGGTATCCTGAAGTGTCGAAGATAATGGAAATATGTGATAGATGGTCCCACGAAATTGAGTACAGCTGATTCCATGGATGACTTCTCAACGGCAGCATATCATTTCGATCTTCATCCGCTTCAACTGCCCCTTCTTTGCCGAATTTTGATGCTATCATGAACCCTCAAATTTCCGTGAGGGACCTGGCAAAAACGACCAGGGTTACCCACTAAATCATCAACGGCCGAATTATACCCTTTTTTGCATAGCAGCACCCAAAGATCAACCAAACTTGCGGCTCGACTCCTGCTCCTTGCATCTACGGTGAATCGATTGCCAACATATTTGTATCAGTCGCTCCCATCTCGCGGATGTCACGATCTTATATTCGCATTATCATTCTTGATACCACTTTACCTTTTGTATTTCTGATTTCCACGGTTTTTTGACGGAAACGGGAAAGGCGGTGTCTGTGCCAACTGCTTGATCCTAGTTCATCGACATTACATCCTAGAAGTCACAAACTCGAGTTTACAATCCTCCCCGCCTCCAACACTACAAGATTTGATAAGTCGATTGCAGCTCTGTTCTTGTTTTTGATTCATATCTCCTTCGTTATTTCATCTTACCGCATCAGAACTCTTATCGAACTACGCCGCTGATCAGTCTTGACACCGACGCCATGGCATCAACAACTGAGGTTGATGAGGGCTCAAAGCTCAAGACCTTTTTGTCCATCCTCAAGAAGTAAGGGATCCCCAGACGGCCTACACCACCATCATGATTTGGACTTTTCAAAGACAATCGCACAGACAGATCTAGTGAACTGCGATTAGCATTCATCGTCCCGTCTTGCAATAATATGCCGGGGACTTCACCCCTCATTGATCAACACCCAAGCTATATACCTTATGCTACACAGACTTATCGGTACTGACATCACCCCGCCTAGGTTCATGGGCGTATCTGATCTCTCCGCTGTCAGATTTTCCCTCCCTTCACAACTCCTCGAACCCAGACCCAACCTCGAATACTGGAATTATCTCGATGTGCCAGGCGCTTTTGTTGGTATTGGAAAGTCCGACGATGAGCTCGATCGTATGCTGGAAGTTCTGCGGTTCTGGTTCACTACCTATCTGAAGTATGCCAAGGACCGGCCTTGCAAGCCTTATAACTCATGTCTCGGGGAATTTTTCCGGGTAAGAAATTCTCAAAAACATACATTTTCATGGGCGAGAATTTCGAAAGATTGCTAATCATATCTGTCCTAATATAGTGCAACTGGGTCACCGATAATAATGCGCCTGCTATCAACCACAAAGAGCACCTTCCTTCGGCCTCTTCAGTTTCTCTAACTATCCCAGCTCACGACCCTGCGACCATCCAAAAACCCGTTCGTATCTCATACTTGACCGAGCAGACTTCGCACCACCCCCCAATCAGTGCGTTCTACGTTTCGTGTCCAGAGAAGGGCTTGTCTGCTCGAGGGTTCGACCAACTTTCCGCCAAGTGGTCAGGAACAAGCATCAAAGTCCTTCCTGGAGAACACAATCTCGGCATTTTCATCGACCTCGAGAAGCGCAATGAGACCTACCAATTATTGCATCCTGACGCACACCTCTCCGGATTTCTGCGTGGACCTCTTAACGTCTCCGTCAGTGACACTACATACATTACTTGCCCGGCCACCAAGTTAAAGGTCATTCTGGTATACTACGAAGAAGGAGGCTGGCTTGGCAAGGCTGTCAACAAAGTCGACGGGATCATATTCCGATACAACCCCGAGAATGACAACAAGACTCAAATCAAGGATGTTCCTGAGGCCAATATTCTGGCTCGCTTCACCGGCCCATGGAAGGAGAGGGTATCATTCACCCTGGGCCCCAAGCCCTTCGTAAGTATACCTGAAATCCAGTGTAACATCTCAAAGAAATGTGTCAGCTAACATTTACTCAGGCCTCTCATCCTCCTGAGGAGCAACATCTGATAATTGATCTGGCGCCGTTACAAGTGGCTCCAAAAGAGATTCCACCCATGGAGAAACAGCAGCCCAACGAATCTCTCACTCTTTGGGGCAAGGTTACGGATGCCATCCGTGCCAAACAATTTGGCCAGGCTACGAATCTAAAGGTCGAGCTTGAAGAGGCTCAGCGCGAGAAAGCTCGGGAGCGCGAACGTACTGGTGTTGCCTTCACTCCAGTTTTCTTCAAGCATGTCAACGGTAATGGAGGGAGACCCGACTTGACTGAAAAGGGTCGTCAGGTCTTAGAAAGAGCCCAGCAGGGTAATTGGGACATCCAGGATCTTCTGGCTGATGATACTGGAAAAGCAGCTGTCGATGCAGCTGGTGCTTGAACACACTTTGCAAATTGAGATTCGTTAGATTTCTTTATGGTGTGAGAATGATACAGACATTATCGTGGACGATACATGTCACAGGATGGGTTCTGGGTTGTGTATATTTGATTGGCGTTCATATTGGATTTTTGTATTTCAGATATATCATACACGTCTAGTATATCTACCTATTGCATCCAAATTTCTGAATAATTTAGTCCGTGATGACTCGTTTCGTACTGAGCAGACCCTTGGACACCCATGTTAGGACCAAGCTTAGTCATTCTGGCACGTGCACTACCAGCCTTACGGGCCAGTAGAAAATTTAACCCAAAAGTGGAGGGTTTGCCTTTGCGAAGAATTTACTTATTATTTGTTTGGCGATCGTGGATGACTGGCTGCCAGGACCTTTATCTGATTATCACCTTCTCTTGCACAACCCAGTTTTCCTCATTCAAAATGTCTACTCTTCGCTCCATCAGCCGCATCGCGCCTCGGTTTGTTCCCCGTGCTGCCATTCTCGGCGCTCGCCTCCCCGCTGCTGCCTCCATCGCCCTGCATGCCCAGGCCGCCAAGTTCTCCGTCTCTACTGTTGTTCGCAGCACCACCACTGAGACCGCTGAGAAGCTTGTCCAAACTCTGGAGCGCGAGCTCAAGTATGAATCCGAGGCTGCTAAGGAGGAGCAGATGCCCGATACCATCACCGAGTTCATCCGCAACTCTGGCTTCGAACTGATTGAGGCCCCTGGTAATGAGGAGGTCAAGCTGGTCAAGCAGCTTGGTGAGGAGAAGTAAGTTTTGGCATAAAGTCCGTCTATGAGACCCATACTAATACAATATTTGTTTCCAGGATCACCATCACCTTCTCTATCAGCGACCTCGGTTTTAACAACCCTCTTTTGGAAGATGAGTCTTTTGAGGAGGAGGAGCTTGCGAATGGGAACAAGAACTATGATGATGATGATGGTGTGGACCACAATATGCTTGATCCCACTCCGATTCATGTCCACGTCATTATTGAGAAGCCCAACAAAGTCCCAGGTGCTGTCAGCGTCGACATTACCGTCCAAGATGGTGCTCTTGCGATCAACAATTTCTGGTACTTTGGCAAGGCCTCTGAGGCTTTTGGCTCCACCCCCGAAGATGTCCACAGCCGCAATAATGTCTATGCTGGTCCTTCTTTCGAGACTCTTGATGAGGAGGTTCAAGACAAGGCCGAGGCTTATCTGAATGAGCGTGGTGTTGACGCCTCTCTTGCAGTCTTTGTTGCGGACTACGCCAACTGGAAGGAGCAAAGTGAATATGTTCGCTGGATGCAGGAGATTTCTGAATTCGTGCGTGCTTAAGTTCGGTCGATAGAATTGGTGTGTTGCGTAGTTGTTCATCTTGGAGTTTTGATGTTGTTTTCGTTGGACAGACTACAACATTTGTACAATAGTCCTTCATTGTAACGCTGTTCTGCAACATGACTGGTATTGTCTAGTCCGTCTCTTGTATACCATCTGCGTTTTGTATTATAGTTCATGAATTGTAAGAGATTTTGAATTGACTACATACATTGTACCAAACAACCTTCCCATCAGTAAACTCATAACGTCGTAAATCATACCGGATACAGAAACCCATCCGACAAGCCTGTGTGTGTTTGCAAGATTTGATTGGCTTTTTTTTTCTTTGAGATCAGATTGATCTAGGCCCTGTCGACTGGCGGGACTCGTAGGTCACCAACTCGGCGTAAGGGTCTTGTACGTATCAACCGAGCGTTGCGCTCTTGGCACATCCAACATTGATGCGGCGTGTGTCGGGGTATACTGGAGATACCGCAATCACAGTTGCCAAAGGAGCTATTCTGACGGGCCTGAGCACAGGTTTCTTCTGATATCAGAACGGTATCATGGCTATCGCATCCATGGCAGACTCTGATATGGGAAACGTAGGTACACATGATGATTGTTTCTAGGGTTTGGGTTAATAACACCGATTGATGGTTTGAGGTTCATGGATTCGAGCTTACCAGAGATGCCAAGATAGTATGATTTTATCTCGAAAGTTTGGTATTGGGGAAAAAAATAGTTACAGTTAACTTGAAGTCTTAACTTGATAATATGCAATAGTGATAGTATAGATATCATGTATACTAGCTTTCGAGATGTTAAGGACGTAGACCGGCCTTCTTATATGATTCACGAATCCAGGCCCCGGCTCCCGCTTTGCGAATATCCGCCCCATGTTGATCTCTCCTATCACCCCTAGCCTTTACTACCAACCCAGATATTTAGTATGTCAGTACCTGATTCCGTAAATGAGGTTCTAACCTGAGATTCATCATCTTCCCTCCCGAGTTAAGTTGCCTCCAAATGAGGTGTGCCGTTAACTCACTAGTGACAGAGAAATCTTGGTGGATCTTCTTATACTGTAGCTTGTAGCATGTCTCATAATAAGCCATGCAAAAGAGTTCCGTCTGTGCATTGTAGCCGCTTCCGACCGCCTTCTGCCTCTTGTGGGTTACAGCCGCAGCAAGTTGACAGAAGTCAGTGTATCAAACGGTCACCACTCCTCTTTTAACTGTAATAATGACACCCCTCTTCGATTTATGTATTGCTTTTTTTTTCTGTGGTACTTGCATTGGATCACTCCGGCGTGGGGCTGATTCGAACACAACCATCTTTGTTATTGGGTCAATAATGGTCCCAAGACTTGAAACAGAATCGTTCCTGACGATCCCCTAGCCGGAAACCCGGTCATTTGCTATGACTTGTAGTGAGTGCCCGCAAATGAGCCCAGACCCTTGATTTTTTTTTTGGATGTCCATAACACAGGATGATGAATAATATAACCTTCAATTAGAGAAAAAGAAATTCTCAGAGGAGGGTCCCTGGCAGCTGCAGATCCAGTCTGCCTATATGCAATAACTTTCGGTTATATTGAAGTACACAGTCAATAGCTCTATAGTGTTCCATAAACAGAATGAGAATGGCTCGTCATACTGAAGATGAATTTATTTTTTTCTCTTAGTTTCAGTGTCTGCCCAGAGTGTGTATTTGAATATATGTATATACGCTTTGATTAGTGAAACGCTTCATAGTTGTTCTTAGTGTCTTATTTGAAACTGCTATATAGCTTGATCATTTCATCGGAAATATAACCATGTTTTAAGGTGTCTTTTTGGAAATTTCCGAGTGCCATACAACCTTGCCAAGTTATATGCAGGTGTAAATTGCAAAGAATTATTGTCATTGAACCCCCCCAAATTCAATCCGGGGTAGTTTAATAATGGCCCGAAACATTTACCAGGCTTGTAAGTGCTCTCTACTGACAGCACTTGAATGGCAAAATGACCCCATTCATGGATTTTTGTTGCAGACAGGAACCGTCCCGTTCCTATCGTTTGGTGTTCAAGATTCTAGGTGAACACTTAAGACCAACCCTGTTTGTGCAACTCTAAACCAGAATCCATCATGCTGCTTCCGGTAAGCACTAAACAGCCAATGAGAAGAAAGTGGATGTTACATCTAGTGCCTGTCATATATGTTGGTCCCGAAACATTGTGGCAATAGAACAGAACAAATATCCGGTTCGTCTAGCAAGATACCGCAACTTTGACGGATAGTCGCAGTGCTCAGGTCTTTTGAAGACTAGCGGTGAACTGACTTTTGCTGTACTTATCCACTTGCAAACAGATATCCCCGCCATGGCGGATCTCCTCAGATGTTCGATAAATGTCAGAGGAGTTTCTGGAAAAGATCAAGTGGGGTCACATAGGTGTGAGGACAATGGTGCCTCGGCTGGTACGAGTGGCTCGGTTGGGAATCCTGGTGGTCCACACTTCCTCGTGATACGAACTCAACTCCCTTGTTTCGCCACCAACACTATCTGTATCTCGGACTGGTACGTAGGGCGTATGACATGCTTAGAATGGGGCCGGTGTGTGGTATCTAGTGGTGTTCCAGAATCAGCAGTATGCCGATACACTTCATGAGCAATAAAGCTAAATGAATAGAAGGGTGTTAGAGTAGCTGGTCAGTGTTATATGCATCAGACACATGAATGGCATTATGGCTTATGTTATTTGATGGAATACCAGACATTCATGTTAGAGAGTTTTGTTTAACGAGCTGTTCTGTCATAAAAGCTTACGCATATCTTTGCACAAAGGCTATGGTCAACTCGTCTGTGTCATCCGTACTTTCAGACTATAAATATGATGAATTTGAATTGTCAATATAGCATGTTACCAAGAACAATGATCCTTTGAGTTACTCTGATACTGTTTCAGTATCCTTTTCTACTTTCCACTTTGCATGAAGCATTTCCCACACGCCCCGTTATGGATATAACTTACAAATCATCTTAAGATCATACAATAAGCCAACATACGCAGCGAGTCCCCGCCTGGTGCTTGGTGTTACGCAGATGTGTTATTGGTTTCATGGTAAATTGTTTCATTCCACAACTTTAATTCATTCGCCTTGTTATTTCTGGTGTTCTGTATAACATAAAGACTGATGTGCAGGTCATATCAATGAAAGCAAAGAGGAATTCCAGATAGTGTAGCATCACAAGGTTGGGTGACACAAGGAAGCAGATGTCACCAAGCCACTTGTACAGAATCCTACGATACCAAATGGAGCTTGGTGACTGGATCCAATTTCCAGATGTCCTGGGCCTAAACCTACAAACGATAATGGAAAGCAGGCTCTTTATCCAATTATATAGTGTCGGAAGTCAATTGAGTTCAAGATACTGTGAAACTGCCGTACAAATCAAGTGGTTTGATCGTAAACAGTTGCGGGAATCGAAGTAGGACATTAGTACAATATGGAGAGGAGTTGTAGAGTGAAGTTGTATTCCAGTACATTCGGACTTGACTATGTCATGGTTCATATGTCCCAATATCAAGCTGAATGTGAAAAGCCCGAAGTGGCTTGTACAAGAAGTCAGAATGCAGATGCCTTGGGTGGAAAGATGCATATGGTTGCATGAGAAGGTCAATGAGCGTTTTAAACATTGTGAATCAACAATAAGGGCTATTCTGGTAGGGTATTCGTATGAAAACAAGTCGTAAACAGCAATAAACAAAAATTTTAAATCATGAAGACAAAGTGATACGGCCGATCAGTAACCCTTGGGCGGGAATGTGGTAGGTTTCGGCTCACTCTCGGCGGGCAGCCTAATCCATGCCATGTGGGAGAGATGAGCCCAGTTGTTATCCCAAGTAGAGAGCATCAGAATAGTGTCTTTATTTGTTAGATCAGGGACCACTGCATACTGGGTTAATACTCTAATTCTATCATAGAGAGCGAATGGCCAGGCCTCAGAACCCTCCTATCTGACATTCACAACAGAAATGCAAGTAACTTACAAAATCCATTCTTGTATTCAATGGCAAAAGCCTCCTGCTTTGTCTTCAAAGCATACTCTTGAGTGGAAGGTGGGCGCCCGGGACGACGGACCTTTTGGACATTGGCTAACTCCTCATCATATTTGTGAACATACCTGTGGAAATCAGTACATGATCATAGTCGCAGTAAGGATATAACTAGACTTACGTAGAAACAATTTTCCGAAGTTCATCTATATCGAAGGGCTCTCCGTTCTTGGTTTGTGAAGCTCTTTGGAAGAAATAGGCTCTCTCAACTGGACGTCTATCAATATGGAAAACACTTGAATTTTGGGAATGTATTCTGATACTTACGTAAAGGCTGTTCCTTCTTTGATCTATTCTGAGCAAGCTTCTTAAGTCTGCTGTCTCTCACACTCGCCTTGCGGAGTCTCTTGGCATCTCTGGAGAATTCATGAAGGGAGTCGGCAGAAGCGGTACCAGCCCGCTTCTTGTTGATATGTTTTCTGACTTTTTGGAAGGTTGAAGGCATTTTGGGTTTGGGCAGGCCAAGGTCTTGAGTTTATGACAAAAAAATGAAATTGGGTGATGTCCAAATTACGTCTCGTAAGAGAGATACCACAATACTAGAGCTTGATCACAACGTTTTTGACCCTAATCTTTAAATATTTTTTTGTTCAACTATAAGGTTTTTTTTTTTGGCAAGAGCACCTTCCTTTTGGGATTAGGGCAGCCGCTGGCAGTTGGCCACACTCTGTACATTCACCGAACGACAGTTCGGTGAATGATTGCTCAGCCCAAACTCAATTTAGCTATTTTGGGACGTCAGTGCAACCTTACGAAATATTTTTTATAGGGGGTTTCAATTGAGGTTACAACCCTTTATCCGACAACAGAAAATCAAATGCTATCTTCTTTAAAAGTTACCTATTGAGGTTGCTATATTTTAATGTGGTTGATATGTAAAACATTCAATACTGCAATCTCACATAATCTCTGGCAAAACTTTTAATAGCCTTTTAAACTACGTCATATATATAAAATTCATGTTTAGGCTCATTCAGTTATAGATTCTATGAATGAAGTCTGTCACCCAGCACGTTAAGCTCAACAACGTACTTATATAAACTCATGCTCACTGCACAATCAAGTGTTTCCAAATTGAATTGCATATCATACGCAGACACTCTGAAGTCATCTGCTGTTAGATTTTCCTCCATAGAGTATCAGATGTTAAGTTTATTGATGTCATTAGTTGCATAGCTGTAATAATGAAATAACAACCTCTGTCATTGGCTTTAACATGTTTTTACTGAAAATCTGAATCATTGTTGAGGTTGAAATTATCGATAAACTATCGACTTTGTCCATGTCATGGTATAGTCTGGGATGCAAAACTTGAAATGGGCCTGGATGAACACATACAGGGGAATGTCTTAACATTTACAGGGGACTACAGCCCTGTGTTGCTATGAGACTGACGCTTACCAGACACTAGTTTTCCTCATAACTGCGCTAAAAACGAGCGCGACCCCACTGTATTTACTATAATTGAGAAAGACGCGTTTTTTATGCTTTACCTTGCGAAGGGCTACGGCATTTTCAATATCAAGTGTCGATCAACCAAGATTCGACATGGTCTTGTCTTCAATGACATACTGTGATATATTCCTTTTCTCGATTTGAGATTCCTCGATTGTAATTTCTACCGTGTGATTCTGTTCTTCGTTTTGCTGTATTCCGCTATCTTGACGTTTTCTGATTTCTTTGACATCTTCTCCCCAACGACCGCGCGCCTACCAAGGGCAACTAGCTGCCCTTCATTCTTTCACTTGCTTATAACGAACATACCAGTCTGTTTCATCGTCTCTACACATTTCTCGATTTGTATCTTATATTCGTAAACTCTCATTCACGACATCGTATGCACCGTCAATTTTATCTTGCTATGTTCTAGGATCCTGTATAACATTCGCCATCTTTTATGCTTGAACCACCACCTCGATAGTCCTTTGCTAGATTTCCGTCTCAACTGTCATACCTCATTGCCAACTCCCTGTATTTATTGTAGAGCCCGGAATCACTCCGCCAACGAACTCATAGCCACAACCAGAAACTTCGGATTCAGCATCTGCCGGTCTACCAGTTCTTTGCCCGTCGCCGGCTACTATGGGTGTCTCTGGTCTTTTGGGGCTGTTGAAAAGCATCCAGCATCCGGGTGATCTCAAGAGATACTCTGGGAAGGTTCTGGGCGTCGACACTTATGGGTGGCTTCACAAAGGCGCCATCTCTTGCGCCTCGCAGCTTGCCCAAAGAAAGCCAACCAAGAGGTAGGTCTTCTTGACTCCGAACTCGAAAGCCATGCAGATTAACAACGTGGTTGTGCATGATATGCGTCAATGTGTACTGACTGTGGACGTCTTAGATATGTGGATTATTGCATGTATCGTGTACGAATGCTTCTCCACAATGGCGTAACACCCTACCTTGTTTTTGATGGCGACTTCTTACCATCCAAGGCAGGAACCGAAGCCACCCGTGAAGCGAAGCGTGAAGAAAGCCGAAAGCGTGGCCTAGAGTTTCTCAAAGCAGGAAAACATAAACAGGCCGATGAACAGTTCCAAAAAGCCATTGACATTACTCCGGCAATGGCGCGAGATGTCATTAACGAAGCAAAAAAGCTCGGCGTTCAATGCATTGTGGCGCCGTATGAGGCGGATGCACAGCTGGTGTACCTTGAGAAAAGTGGTCTGGTACATGGCATTTTATCAGAAGACTCTGATCTTTTGGTGTTTGGGGCGAAGAAGCTGATCACGAAGCTAGACAGATACGGCGCATGCATTGAAATCAATCGTTCAGAATTCTGTCGAGTGCGCGAGGTCTCCTTGACTGGCTGGACTGATACTGAATTCAGACAGATGTGCATTCTCAGCGGATGTGATTATTTGAGCAGTATCAGTGGTATTGGCTTGAAATCAGCATATCGCTTGTTGAGAAAACACAAGACACCTGAGCGAGTAATACAGATGCTCAAGTTTGAAGGCAAATCCAAAGTGTCAGAGAATTACATGACCGAGTTCACCAAAGCCGAGTTGACCTTCATTCATCAGCGGGTATTCTGTCCTGTCAAGAAGGAGTTAGTTTTGCTAACCGATGACGAATCCGGGGCTGCTGATAGCATGCCATTTATTGGCGCCTATGTTGAACCGGAACTCGCTCGCCAAATTGCTGCTGGTGAAGTGGACCCAATAACCAAACAGCTATTGGGTAATCCATCACAATCTGCCGCACGTAAACGTCGTGCTCTTTCATCAAGCTCCGATGCGTCGACGGCCCCCCAACCGCAGCCATACTCAATTGCTTCCTTTTTCAACAATCGGATACCAATGGGTGAGATGGATAGCAATTGCTTCTCGGTCGATCCTGAAAAGGTCGCTGAGATCACCAACCATGGTCTAGCTCCTAGAGTGTTCCCTCTGCCCAGACCGTATATTGCCAGTGGTAGCAATACTCCTATCAAAATTTCACCGCGTAGACGGCGACAAACCGAGCCCGTTAAGAATCTTTTGACTCAAATGCATACCGGAGAATTGACACCGACTCCTAGCCCGAGTCGGGCGGCATCAACTCCCAGACATAGCATTGGGCCTGCCTTTGTTGGCACCGGGTCCCAAGTCCGGCCCAAGAAGAAGGCCCGCCTATGCGAAGATGATGTCATTGGAGAAGATGCAATGTCGATCACCCAAATCAATCAGCAAAGCAAATTCTTCCCGCCTTCCACTCCCAAGTTTAAGACACCATCTGCCACACCAGTCCGCGGCCCACCCCCTCCACCACCAGTTTTCACCAGTCAAACTCCTTCCAAGAAAACCGTGCCACAAAGGTCGGACAAGCAAGAATCCATGATGCAAACGCCTGTTAAACAGTCTCCTTCGAAGCAAACCAAATCAACGGCAGACGGTAAAGAAGGAGCTACTCCCGAAATGCTCCAGTCATTACCAGATCTCGAAGAATGGTACACTCCCCAAAAGGGACGACGTAGCAGCATGTTCAAGGTCTTTGATGATATTAGTGAGAAAGCACCAGAAGAGGGGCATGGGTCTCCCCGTAGATCACCCCGGAAGTCCCTCCGTAAGGGTGACCAGAAACCGATGGTGACTACTCCGCTACCGGAAGCTACTGCTGCTCTTGCTCATAGACAAATAGGGAGACACAGCATATCAATGCCTCCACCCCCAGTCCCAGCGGTTGACTCTACTCGTACGCCCAAACGGGTGACTTTGGATGAATTCTTATCATCATCGGCCCCCTATTCCACTTCCAAACCGAAAGCGCAGGGTTTGAGTAGTCAGAGAGCCTCTCAGTCAGTAAGTGCCAGCAGTACACTGGCAGATTCTCCAATGAGCACAACTCGTCGAACATCTTTTATCGGAACCCCCGGCCTTGTGTCGAAAGGGATATCTTCTACATCCCACATGACACCTTTGCAACGTATGGGCGTCAAAGCTCTTGGTACGAAGTCATCATCGACTCCTCCAACTTTGCATAAATCGGTTTCTCTGGATAGCATAAAAAGGCCTTTCTGGGAAACTGGTTCCAGGTCTGATAGTCGTACTGCCTCTCCTTCTCCTAATGACGTCACTGCCATCAAGATGAGCAGTAGTCAGCCTATGCTTGCCAACTCACAAGGAAGTGAAGATATGCTTCCTTTTATTGATGATGCCAATGACTATGATGATAAAGCTCCGAGTCGCGGAGTCAGTTTTGATCTATCTCGATTCTGCTATGGTAACTAAACTCGTTGCATACTTTCAGACTTGTCACTGAATTAACCCAATGTATGACTCATTGGCATGTCTGATGGCCCTATATAAATCTTAGCATCTGGTTGGTTTGGCGAATAGACATAACCCAACCAGCATCTTGTTTTCTTGTTTATTTGTATTTCATTGCATGTCTTGTGTCCAGATGCCATAAATACAGGCACAGGGACTCGTCTGTTGGTGTCTTGAGCAAGATGGATAGGAGTTTGATGGATTTGCTGTGATGTTTTCAATGCCTAGATAATTAATTGAGATGAATCATTCATTCTAAAGGTTGCTTATCTTATGATGTGATGCTGTCTCCATTTAACCAAGCCTTGACAACTTTTTAACCTCGATTCCAATTGGATTATGCTCCTGAGTACTTTGATGTTGTCTATGTTAACCACGCTATTGCTTAACAAATCAGCGTCTGGTAGATGAAATTCGACCCAGGTTGGTAGCTGAAAACTGAGATTGGACAAAAGGAAATATCAACGAGATCTTTTGGTATGATCACGATGAATTTCAAAAGGCTTGATACATGTCTTGTCATGCTGCCAATTGAGCAGCCAAGAGGGCCCTCATTTCCTGAGTAATGAACAAGGCTGCGTCGTGGTGATCTCTGGTGATTACGTAATGATAGAATTGTGGGGCCACGAGTGACATTAGTGTCGATTACATTAATATTTTCGCTGTCAGGAGTAGCTGGTTACCCGTTTAGGCCGTGCTGGAACAATGAGCTCTTGGAGCTCATTGTTCCAGCACGGCCTAAACGGGTTTGTGTTTGTCTTTATTTGAAGTGACGGATATCCTCACAGTTGTGTTTGTTCAATTATATTTTTTTCTCGCACAGATTCAACTTGACACTTTATATCCCAGTAACAATGTCTTTCTTCCACACTTCCGCTCTTCGTTTGGCTGCTGCCCCCCGCGCTGCCGTTCGCATTTCCTCCGCCCGCACCTTCACCTCCAGTGCCCAGCGCTTTGTGAAGGTCGGCGATGAGATTCCCGATCTTGAGGTTCTCTGCGAGGACTCTCCTGGCAACAAGGTCAACCTGAAGTCTGAATTTGAGAAGAATGATGGTATCATCGTTGGTGTTCCCGCTGCTTTCTCTGGCGCCTGCTCCAGCTCGCACGTCCCCAGCTACATGAATTACCCCAAGCTCAAGCAGGCTGGTCAGGTTTTTATTGTTTCTGTCAACGATGCCTTCGTCATGAAGGCGTGGCACGACCAGATGGACCCTGCCAAGCAGACTGGTGTAAGTAATCGCAACCATCGACGGTGCTGATGTTTGCAACATAGTATTGTAGCCACAACTGGATATCTCATCCAGTCTAATGGTTCACCTGTGCTTTGTTGACAAAATTCACATGTACATTTGAGACAATTTTCTAACTTGGATATTACAGATTCGCTTCCTGGGTGACCCCTCCGGTGCTTTCACCCGTGCTCTGGGTCTGGACTTTGATTCAAAGGCCATCTTCGGCAACGATCGCAGTAAGCGTTACGCCCTGGTCGTTGAGAACGGCAAAGTTGTCAAGACCTTTGTCGAGCCCGACAACATTGGTACCACAGGTAAGCATAAATGGTTCCCCATGTTCATGACTAAGATTCCTAACCAATTTTCATCTAGTCTCAATGGCTAACAATGTCCTGGGTTAAACTAGTGTTAAACTTCGATCTTTTTCGGTATTTCTTTTGTACAATACTTGATTCATGCTCTCACATAGACTCATCTATACATAGATTTTCTTGATCCGCCCTTCATTTTCCTATGCTTATTGTGATATGTAAGAACTATTCGGAAATCGATATTCAAGTGAAATCGGTCTAAAGTCTACGTTATCTTTCTAAATATGGACAAGTTGAAGAACTGCGAAGACAAGGCTTTCTTCATGGGGGTACTGGCCAAGATAATATCAATAGTGCTTGCAGTAAGTTGTTCTGGGTCATAATTGGCTTGGTGACTGGTTTTTTCGAGGTAAATCTATATCTACAGGCACAAATCTAGAGATTTGTTGAACAGATTAACTCAATCTAAAAGTCGATTAAAATTCGTGATTCTGCGAGTCAGTTTCTTCCATCTCATTGGAGGCCAGAGTACCCTAACCCTATTGACTGTAATACCGCATCGGGGATGTCACCTCGTATAAAGTGACTAAATGGCTATCAATGTATGGATCGAGTGGATGACGAAAAGAACAAGAATAAAAGTACAGTTCCTCCAAGTCAAAGAAAGGTCAGACGTTGGTTGTAAAAGAAAAAAAAGTAGAAAGAAACAAGAAAGAAAAAAAGCTACACTGTTGTTTGTGAGACCCAACGTGGTTCGCATTGCTACTGTCGCATGATTGATTTTGCTCAATTGTCAATTTACTAAGTAATAAGCAGCTGGACCCACATATCTGGCAATGGCACCTATTGTGTATTTCGTCATTACCCAGTTGTTACAAGCACTTACGCCTGAATCATCTTCCTCCTGTCTACCAATCTTGTTTTGTTTTTAAACCCCCTAAATCAATCTGCATCAAGACTTCTATTGACAGGCTGTGACTTGCTCATTAGTTTTTCCACTCATTGTTTCGCAGATTATCATCGCAGAATCTACTTCGGGTTAAGATTTTGGTGTGGAGTTTTTGTGAGGCCTCTGTCATAATTTTGTCAGCATCAACATTTATTGAGAGTATTATCTATTTATCTGCACAATATATATTCAACTGTTCGACTCACCTTTGAACTAGTGCGCGACCTCATTTTATCAGTACTTTTCTTCATTCTTGACAGTTTTCGCATCATATATTGTCTTTCATCACGATACCATTTATTTCCCAGGTACACCAGACCCAACCCGAACCCTCGCTTCAGCACCATACAACGCCCTTGTCGTTAGCCTGCTGAGTGCGATTTAATCGACTGCGTTCTTGTCAATCTATTCTCTTTCTTTGATCGAACAACCCGATCAACTCAGGCTTCCCAGAAGATTGCGGGTTTCCACTTGAATCTGGTTGCCAGTCGCCCACCATTCCATCCCTTAACCGGAAAAGAAAGGCGGCTGAGGCTTCGCAGCCTTCACCTACTACTTCTAATAAGAAGATAGCTAGACCATCCGCCGCCTCAGTTACGTCACCACCCGAAAGCGAACCCCATAACCCAATCGCCGAATCAAATACTTCTTCTATCTATTTAACATTTCCGACAACCTCGCCCGATTACATCGACGCCAAATCAAAATCTACCCAGAAATCAGCAAACATGGACTACGAAGACGACGAAGAGTTCTTTGCTGGCTCGACCAGTGATGATGATGTCATGATTGAGGATGACAGCGATATCGAACGTAAGTATACACTTAAATTGTCTACGATTCCCGATGTCAGGCATTGGGATGCCGTATTACACATCAGCTAAGCGTGTGGTTGATATCACGTGCTATTTTGTACCATGAGGGTATGCAAATATTTGATCTGGGTATTGATATGCTATTTTAAATCTAGTCGAATCCGATGACGACTTCGGTGTCTACGTAGACAATTTTCCAGAAACTCAAAAGCCCGCTTCGCCCGCCAAGAATCCCCCCGATGTCGAATTCAAGGTATACAACCAACAAGATCTCAAGGATCAGCAGGCTCACGAAATCAACGAAGTCAACATGATTCTTAATATCGGCAAAGACGAAAGCGCTATCCTACTACGAAAGTTTCGCTGGAACAAGGACAAGCTTCTCGAACAGTACATGGATTCTCCTGAAAAGGTTCTCGAATCGGTAGGACTTGCACATTCTTCGGATGATCAACCAGTCATTCAAAAGGTATCTGGGTTCTGTTGCGAGATCTGTTTCGATGATGATCCAGAAATGGAAAGCTTCGCCATGAAGTGCGAGCATAGATTCTGTGTTAGTTGCTTCCAGCAGTATCTCATGCAGAAGATCCGGGAAGAGGGCGAGGCATCTAGAATCCAGTGTCCGTTCGATGGCTGTAACAGAGTCCTCGATGCCTATTCACTAAGTCTACTTGTTGACAAGGATCTCCGCGAGAGATACCACGAGCTTCTTGATCGTACATATGTGGAGGACAGAGACAAACTCAAATGGTGCACCGCCCCCGATTGCCCGAATGCCATCAAGTGCGATGTACGGAAGAAAGACTTTGACAAAATCGTACCTGGGGTCACGTGTCTGTGTGGCCATCGTTTTTGCTTTGGGTGCTTGCTCAGCGATCACAGGCCAGCCCCCTGCGATCTCATGAAACGATGGCTGAAGAAGTGTGCGGATGATTCCGAAACCGCAAACTGGATATCAACCCACACTAAAGAGTGTCCTGAATGCAATTCTACCATTGAGAAGAACGGTGGTTGCAACCACATGACATGCCGGAAATGCCGGTATGAGTTCTGCTGGATGTGCATGGGTCCTTGGAACGAACATGGTACCAGTTGGTACAATTGCAATAGATATGAAGAGAAGTCTGGGTCCGATGCCCGTGATGCCCAAGCGAAAAGCCGGATTTCACTGGCACGCTATCTCCATTATTACAACCGTTACGCCAACCATGAGCAATCGGCTCGTCTGGACAAAGAACTGGCCACTAGAACCGAGCACAAGATGATCAAATTACAGGCCACGTCTGGATTGTCTTGGGTCGAGGTCCAGTATCTCAAGTCTGCTGCCGAGACAGTTCAGATCACCCGCGAAACTCTGAAATGGACTTATGCATTCGCCTATTACCTTTGCCGTAACAATACAACTGCAATGTTCGAGGATAATCAAGCAGACCTTGAAATGGCTGTCGAGGCCCTTTCTCATTTGTTTGAGAAACCCGTAGCAGATTTGGCGGGTAATAATCTGAAGACTGATATCATTGTAAGTTTTATTCCAAGACGTCATCTGGCCGGGCCCGAAACTAACATTAGTATAGAACAAAACCGCTTACTGCAACAGCCGCCGTTTGATTCTCTTGAAATATGCTGCAGAAACTTTGGCTCAAGGTAAGTCCCATTCCCGTAAACGTTTCTGGATCTTGTATTAACATTCTCTAGGAAAATGGACGTTTAATACCGTCAATGAACCAATCGGGATCAAAGTTGAAGGCAAAGTCGCTGGCGTTTCTGCACCTGGTACTTCAACCCCCACATGAGCATTCAATATGTCAACTTCATTTGCCTTGTGAGTTCTGTATAGTGAAAGTACTTGGGCCGCATCACGATTAATGTTATCAGTTTTCCTCTCATACCTATATAGCTTTTTCAAGCCAGTTTTGTGATGTTACGTTATCGTGTCTTAAGGCGGTGTCGGATGCTGTTACTGTTCGTAATATTGGCCAACTCCGTACTAGACTTTTCGATTCTGTCGCTATTAGCTAGTCTCTGTTAAGCGCATCAATAAAAGATCATAGAATACGAATAGGCATGATGCAATGCTACACCAGTCAATGGTCTTTTCGGAAACTATACTTCCGATAGTCGTATAATACCTGACCGCGCTGGTCTTTTGAAGATCAAATGTGCGTCCACATGCTGAGTCAAATATGTCTGTAAATGGACGACCAATTTCATGGCTATGAACCAAGTTCGCCAGATGTATACGATGTCTGATGTTCTACTATGTTGTATCCCTTGTGCCCCACGATGCCATTTTTGGAGCTCTGTGGCAGGTTAAATGGAACAGGGGTGCCGTATGGACGCGGCTATTCTCAGGATCGGGTGCTCGTGTTTCGGTGGAGTAGTTGGGGTCTACGAAGGGTCATAGCTGACGATGTCAGACAGCATTGGGTATGCAAGGACGGGAGCATGAAACGAGATGGTGTTGATCGGATGTTTCCTGAAATTATACCAGGACACTGTTCCTGAAGGGCGGTTGTTGAGATCAATATATAAAGATGGACTACGACTCGATGATCTCCTGGCTTGGGGGTTATTTTCTCCTTAGCCACCCTTGGCTTTTTGACATCAATATCATAGAATCTCATGAGCTGTAGATTCAGTCAGTACATTCGTTAAATTTTTTACACTCTTTACTACATTTTACTTTTTCGTTATAACATCCACGTTCACTCACATAGCTTCTGCTTATCACCACTTACAGCAACATGATGCTTATTCCTTTGACTTTTGCCCTGGCGACTGCTGTCAGCCCTGTGCTTGGCTCGTTACAGATTGTGCCTGGCTCTTCTTGGCCCGATGTAAGTGACCGTATAAAAACATGAAACTTACATAAATATTAACTCAGATCTAGAACAACGGCAAGCACATCCAGGCTCACGGTACTGGCATTATCAATGTTGATAATACGTACTACATTGTTGGTGAAGACAAAACCAATGGCTCCAGTTTCCAGAACGTCAACTGCTACTCCAGCAAAGATCTTGTGCAATGGAATTATGAGGGTGCCCTTTTGTCTCAGACTGTTGAGGCCGGCGATCTTGGCCCCAACCGTGTCGTCGAGCGTCCAAAGGTTATCTACAATGACAACACCAAGAAGTACGTTCTGTGGATGCACATCGACTCTTCAAACTACGGCGAGGCCAAGACCGGCGTGGCTACTAGCGATACTGTCTGTGGCAAGTACACTTACCAGGGCTCCTTCCAGCCTCTGGGTCACCAGAGCCGTGATATGAATCTGTTCAAGGATGACGACGGCACTGGGTATCTCCTGACTGAGGACCGTGCGACTGGTCTGCGTATCGACAAACTTTCTGATGACTATCTTAACGTCACCGAAGAGACTTTTATCTGGCATGATCATGTTGAGGCTCCGGCCATGGTCAAGAAGGACGGTATCTACTATATGTTTGGTAGCCACCTGACCGGCTGGGATCCCAACGACAACATCTACTCCACTTCCACCAACATCACTTCTGGCTGGACCAACTGGACCACCTTTGCACCTGTTGGCGCCAAGACCTACAAGTCCCAGACCACTTCTGTCATCGAGGTCAACAACCAGCACATATACCTCGGTGACCGGTGGATCTCATCAGACCTCGAGGCCTCCACCTACATCTGGCTTCCTCTCGACATTGACAACGGCGTCGCCTCCATGAACAACGACTTCGTCAACTGGGCACCTAATGCCGCCGGTGGCGTCTTCGCCTCCAACATCCCCGAGACTAGCTACGAGGGTGAGAACGGGACTAGTGCCAACGGTGCCAAAGTGGTCCCTTGCAACGCCTGCTCCAGTGGCTCTGCCATGGGTTACATTGGTGGCACCGATGGCGGTTCTGTCACTCTGAGCAATGTCACAGTTCAGAATCCTGGTCTGTCGACGGTTAGGGTGAAGTATTATAACGGGGACTCGTCGCCGAGATATGCGAATGTCTCGGTCAATGGGGTCTCTAAGACGTACCAGTTCATTCCCAGTCATGGGGAGTCTCAGAGCTTGGCTCTCACAGTTGATCTGGCTGCTACGAATGAGTTTGTGGTTGAAGGTGCTTCTAGCGGCCAGTGGGGTCCTGATATTGACCGGATCATTGTCCCGCAGGCTTGAATATGCAGATGTAATTAGGTAGATAGACCTTTTCGTGGTGAATTAATGTCTTGAATATTTATTATTATCTTATCTTTAGTTTCTTTCTCCATTCCTATCTTCTCTTGTGTGATGATAGCATCAGCGGGTGTTCAAAACTTAACCCATTTTTCTGTCCCCATATTCATGTTACATTTCCATATACTCCACAAAATATTAATCCAAGTTTTACAGTCAACTACATCGGCAAGGCCAACTGTGTACTCAGGTGGCATCTGTAAGCTCAAGGTGTGGTAATTTAATCCAACATCTCACTTATCAGAAGCAATATCAACATATTTCCTAGTCACCTTAGGACGATCATTCAAGCCAATTTGCGATAATTACATCAGCTGATCTGGATCTTTGAGACAAAGAAGGCCATCATCCCTTTTCCCAACTATCTATGCCAGCGTTGTTTTGGATATCTGTCAGTCATAATTGTTTGTGAAACATATGCCTTTAGCTTCGGCTCCGAGATGCGATACCCAAGTTCACTATATCGATTCTGCTAACGCTATATGATTTGTTGTATACTGGCTGCTCGAATCCATAGATAAGCTCAAGGTTTGTTATGTATGTTTTTTTTTGTATAACTCTAGGGGTCATGTGCAGTAAGTGGGATTGTAGTACGCAATACACTTTGATTCTGATGTGCTTTTGATAAACCCGGATCGGAGGGGTTTATCCCTAGGGCACTGTAAGCAATATTAAATATGCTTAGTATTAAAAAAAAACAATGTCAGTTTCCTTCTCTTTGGAAATTTTCATCCGAGATTCAGTCCAAAACGAGTAACCAGGAATCAGCTCTGAAGGTTCTTATTTATATTGACATTCTGCTCAAGTATACAACATTTCCGTTATAGTTTGTCCGGCACAGCGGTGTGGTTCAGCGTAGCACATCAGGTCCAAGGTTCAATAAAGGATGCATTCACTGGCAGCAACTCACATGTCACGCAGATTCTGGAATTAAATAGGAGTGCCATCACACTTGATAGGGATCAATCGGGATACATATCATATTATTTATATCCTGCAGCAGACAATGCTAAAATAGTCTAGGCTCACATAGGGTGGATGTTCCAACCTTGGTGTGGCAAGTGAAGTGTTCAAGGTATCAAAATCACCCAAAACTTGGATGCAGGGAAGTGGCGGTGCAGTCATAAATCTGTATCATAACCCATCAAAAGACAACATCTTACAAACAGAGCCACCAACCTCGCTGACCCGATGCCGTGGACTCAACAGTCATGATATCCAGGAACCAGTAAACATGAGCCGCATATAGGTCTAGAGACCGGCAATAGAAACAAGTATCATTTCCCTCAAACATCGAATATCGAAACATCTGCCACCACATCAATAAGTGGCTCATCAAATGGGCCAAATGGGCCAAATGGGCAGGACACGGCAGAGCAGTTTTATATTTGGATTTGTTTGGGATGCATCATGCGCAACCTGTATTTCCTGAATTAATGACATCATAAAGGCAGCTGACGCTTTTCTCCTGACTAGAAGTCATCTAGAAGGCTGTCAATTGACACGATAAAAGAAACTCGATGGAATGCTAGGATGCTCCTAACCAAACCATTGAGTAGTGATGTACATACTTACTTGGATACGGCATGAGACGAAAAAAAGTAGACCCGACGTTGACAGGACTCGAACCTGTGCGACCGAAGTCATGAGATTTCTAGTCTCACCCATTAACCACTCTGGCACAACGCCCTAAGATACAGTTGGAATGCTCACAGGGTTTGAAGCTTATATAGTAGAATTTTACTTTTCATCAACTATCCTAGCCCTTTCGTTGACTATTCTCTATGAGCTTACAAAATTACTAATGTGAATGATGGTCAATTTTGTACTCAACTAAAAAAAGTAAAAGAATGAAAAATAAATAAAAATAAATAGATTATGTTTTCAACGGGATCTTCACATATCTAATATGGCAAACGGGACGGCATCGATATCAAGACAATTCTCACGCTTATGCAATGTTGCAGAAGCGACAGTTATTTGATACACGCACGCAGAGTCAAGGACATGGACAGGCTAGACTACGCTATACCTGGACATAAAGGCATGTTTCCTTCGTTGTGTGTCTCCATAGGACACAGAAAAAAAAATACTACGGTCTTCGTGGAGGAGGTCGTGGAAAAAGCCCGCATTTGCAATACTACGCTTGTCATCCTTTTTCGTTGTTGAGCGCGCAAACCCCAGCCACACACATATTCCGTTACAGATTTCCTGTAGGTGCCCTGTCGTTTGCGGCCGGTAGAGCGAAGGTTTGTAGACTATGAATTGTCTGTGAGTTCCAGCCGTCACATACTGGATGGGAATATCCAACAGCGCAGATTATTTACATAACACATGATCCATCAGCCAATTGTCCAAGAATAGTGACACGATAAAAAAAAGGCTGCTGTTGCCTTGGTTCTATCCAACAGAGGCTATGTAGATTGTGTAAGTGGGTAATCTAGGTAAAGTGGTTCAAGACCTAAATAGTGGGCAAATAAACAGAAAACTACGGATTCTTGACTTCAGAGAATATACATAAAAGCCTTGTAACTGAAGATTCCTTTTTCGGATTGCTACACATTCAATGGCAAGTGTGTGATGATCCAATCTTAACAGAGAGCTATGTGGGTTAGGGGAGATTCCATCCTTTTCTGAAGCCCGTGTCATTTCTCGCGGACACCACAGGCAGCGGACACTAAATGTTTAGCATTCACAGAAAAGCAAAGCGGGGATAGATAACTTGGATATGGGTAAGGCATGTCTGTGCTTCGTTCTTTTGCTTTGCGTCATAGGCTGTCTGCTGTCTTTGTCTATCCCAAAAGGGATGTGAAGATGCGAGTGGAGGCGTCTTGTAGTGGAGTTGGGCTGTGAAGCCAAAGGTGAGACTATGCGATCCCTCCATATCCCACTTCCAGGTCACTTTAGGGAATGCCGCGACAAACGAGCCGGATCCAGACCTCGAGTAATCAGAGATGCTTGGTGCTGTATCCTTAGGCTATGTATCCGGAAACTTTGAACTTGATGACCACTTAAGCTTCTAGTGGATGTTTGGGTCGCACATCCATGTATGATAGATGATTCAATCTGGGGTCTACGGTAAAGTCGAAGTTTCGCTATTTTCTAGCTTACCATAATGCAGATGGCCGGTTAGTGTCAATCCGATTGTACCGTGTCTCGTTCATTGAGGTCTATGAATGGTCGTCCCTTGCATTGGATGCTAGACCCGCATTTGTTGCCCTCTCGAGTCCCTTAGACGCAAGATTCCAAAGGCACATTATGCGAAATTCGTCACAAACCACCTTATCATAGAGGTCACCTGGCACATTTGAAATAATAGACATAGATGAAAGTGTTTTCCTTACAACCTATCACCGAGCTCGTATCAATTGCTCTATTCAGACCCGATGTTAATAAAATAATTATAACGAAGTAAAATTATAATTGTGTTGATATGTAGCTCAATCTTTTCGCTGGGATGGATATTTGGCGGTTAAAGATGCAAGGTACCCGCACTCAGTGAGGTCTCTCTATTTTTGTTTCCATGCAACGTCGGGTTATGTTGACCAGACTTAAAAATATCCATTCTTGGACCATTCAAGATTTAAGCCAACAGCAGGATATTCAGTGCGGTAGATGTTTACCAACCGGAGAGAAGATCCATTGCCCTATGGATATAGTGATGTCTATTTGGGTTCCACTGCCTTGGAAATGGAAGATGGATAGAAGAATCTGTGTATTAATGTTTTCCAGCGAGGAATGACGTCCACTATAAAAATGTATATCTGATTGATGTAGTTAATTATATATGCGAGCCTGCTATACATGTCTAAATATCGTCTACATACTTGATCTTGATATATCGGCGCAGTTATGGCTTTTCTCTGAAAATATTTTCGCTGATTTTATTGTGAGTATGGCAACTGATGCGACATGTTGATACCACTATGTTTCGATCGGTACAACCTCCGCCCAGTTCAATATCCTACACGTTTCGATGGTCCCGTGTTTCAGAATAGACTCATGGCCTGTTCGTTCTGACCATAGAGAGCTATTTACGCAATACCAGACCCCTAACATCCTGGATGTCAAGTACAATGGATGTAACAGTAAATACATACTACTGCCGGTTGACTGAGGGGGAAAATGCAGCAATGCGACGTCGGAAACACTGTATGTTAGCGACCTCGCGGAGTCTTCATGGTGATGTCTGAACTCGAGTATTTTGGGGCGTACCGCTTTCGCTGGCTTTCGATATCCCATGGAACATCACATAAGAGATACAACGTACGTGGGTGTGGACTCCGTGAATATATTTAGTTTATGGTGTGATACACTAGCCGTGCACTGCTTGGAGCGGCTCCGGATTTTCAATAGCAACTGATCGTCAGGTGTTCGCGATAATCTTCAAGTGGCTCCGTTTTAGTGAACAAAAATCTTTAAAGTGGGCGATTAAGTTGAACATTGCACCGCTATCAAACAAGTCCATCGTAAGAACTCTTTGACGTCGTTACGACTGACAACGAGACCACCGTGCCGTCAAATCCTCCTGACAAACCCCGCCCTTTCATGCCCCTTCCTACTCTATAAGGAAACCCGCTACATCCTAATCGGAACAGCCACAAACAAGTTACTCGTACGAATGAATCTTGTCCCTTCTAAAATCAGAATACCTGCCAAAACAAAGATACCTCCACTCCCCAGATTGTAAAGTTTATAAAGGTTTATAACGCCGCTAAAGCTGCTCCTTCCAGGTGGCATTATATAGGAGGTTGTGAGCCTATGTCTCCGTGCAAAAAATTACATATCCGGACATGTTTATTGTGAGAATATAGTACAAAATGTCTTTGTAGAAAAGTCCTGATGATAAAAAAAAAAATAGTAAGCCAAACTGATATCTTTTTACTTCAAACCAGCCAGCCAGAGATAAATACTGCTGTTTCAATCAGTGATTAAATATTACAGTTAATCTTTTGCTGGCCCCAGATGACATAACCCTGTAGCTCCGGCCTCTGAAGCCAGGGTCTGTTCCTTCCTTATATCCTTCCAAGCCAAAGAGTTGCTTCCCTGGCACCCCGACACACCAACCAACCCACAGGCCAGCTAGGGCCAGCTAATGGCCTTTTTCCTCTTTTCTTCTTCTCTTTTTCTCTTGATTTCCCTTTGACGTCCGACTTTGCGGCCGCTTCCCAGCCGCAGGTCCCAAAGAATCCACAATCAAAGCAAACACCAACACACACACACACACACACACACACACACAAATTCCCACTAAAACTCTCCTTTCGCTCTCGCAAAGTCTCATTTCTAAACCCTCTTTCTTTGATCATCACTGCCCCTCAAGACGTACCCTGTTTGCCCATCCACTTTCTCTGATTCCCGAGTTCTGCGTGTCTTGTTACTGCTTTCTTGATATCCCTGTGATTTCTTGTCGTCTTTCACTTCGAAAGCCTTTGTTTTAATCAGCTTGCATAGCTTCAAGTCCCCTATCGTTTTCTGCAGTCCCATCTATATTGTCTGGTATCTAATTTTTAGTGCGCCATCTTGATCGCCTTCGAATATCTACGTTCGCGGTCTATTGCCGTTTTGTCAAGTCATAATACTTATCCGATACCGATTCCTCACCCGGCCCCAACATACTGCTCACAAGCATCACGATTTCGCTACTCCGATCATATCGCCACAACATTCACAACCGATACCAAAACCCGTACTTTACGCTACTTGTTCTGTTGAGGGGGCGTCTTTTGGTACATACGTTCCCACCTTTTTATCTTACCATCTTCACGCGCCGTCGTATCCTGTTCACGGCGAGAATAAACCACATCGCGACCAACAATCATCTTTCCTGACTGCACTCTCTGGTTCAATTGCTGTCACTCGCGCGTCGATATTCCTTTATCACTGGAGAAATCGGGGCGTTCTTACCTAGTCTTATCTTTACGTGGTCTTGGTACCGCCCAACATGTCGGTGATGTTACAACCTTCTCGAGCCTCTACAGCGTCAACCATTTCCCTTCAAACTATCTCCCCCCACAACACCATGGCGTCATATGAGAGCTCTGGTCCGCGCTCTGCGCGCCAGAGTACAACGAAGCGCATGTCATACTCACTGTACATGTCTATGTCCGCGGGAGAAACCGAGTTGGAAATTGAAGACGACCTCGCTATAGGTAAATTGCGCCAATCACATACTATCCACTAGCACATTCACTAACATGACCAATTTGTAGCCCAAAAGCGCCTTCGCGAACTCAAGGCCAAGATCTCTATGCAGTCAAAGAAGAACTTCGTCTTAGAGAAGGATGTGAGATATTTGGACTCTCGTATTGCACTGCTGATTCAGAACCGCATGGCCTTAGAAGAGGTAGGACACTGTATTGCCACTCAGGTTCTCACTTGCTAACATGTTTTATAAAGCAAAATGAAGTCGCATCCCGTCTTGAAGATGCCACTGAAATCCAAGAGGGTTTCTTCCCCAATGATGACAAAACCCAGAAGTACGGAAACCTTCTCTTCCTCTTGCAGTCCGAACCCCGCCATATCGCCCACCTCTGTCGTCTCGTCTCCATGGCTGAAATCGATTCACTATTACAAACGGTCATGTTCACAATCTATGGAAATCAGTATGAGAGTAGAGAAGAGCATCTGCTTCTTACCATGTTCCAATCAGTCTTGACCTACCAATTCGACCACACTCCAGATTACTCATCTTTATTGCGTGCCAACACACCTGTATCACGTATGATGACCACTTACACCCGTCGTGGTCCCGGTCAGAGCTTCCTCAAATCAGTCCTTGCCGATAAAATCAACAGTCTGATTGAATTGAAGGATCTTGATCTGGAGATCAACCCTTTGAAGGTCTACGAGAGAATGATTGAAAGAATTGAAGAGGATACTGGTTCACTCCCTCCTGACATGCCTCGTGGTGTCACTGCTGAGCAGGCCGCTGAAAATGAGACAGTCCGGCGTGCCATTGAACCCCGTCTCCAGATGCTTACAGATCTTGCCACTGGATTCCTGACAACTATTATTGATGGCCTTGATGAGGCTCCTTATGGTATCCGTTGGATTTGCAAACAGATTCGCAGTCTTACCAAACGTAAGTACCCTGATGCGAACGATCAGGCCATTTGCACTATGATTGGAGGGTTCTTTTTTCTGCGCTTCATCAACCCTGCCATTGTTACTCCTAAATCATACATGCTCATCGACGGCACTCCCTCAGAAAAGCCTCGTCGTGTGTTGACTTTGATTGCGAAGATGCTTCAGAACTTGGCCAATAAGCCTTCATATGCAAAGGAGCCCTACATGGCTAAGCTTCAACCATTTATTGAAGCCAACAAAGACCGAGTGAACAAATTCATGCTAGATCTTTGCGAAGTTCAGGACTTCTATGAGTCTCTTGAGATGGATAATTATGTCGCCCTTTCGAAGAAGGATCTTGAACTTTCAATCACCCTTAACGAAATCTATGCCATGCATTCTCTTCTTCAGAAGCACCAAGGCGAGATCTGCAAGGATGGAAACCATCTCACCACCATTCTGAACGAACTTGGACCTGCGCCTGCACAGGTTCCTCGTAAGGAAAACCGTGTTATCAACCTTCCTTTGTTCAGTCGATGGGAGACTGCAATTGATGATTTGACTGCTGCTCTTGATATTACCCAAGAGGAAGTCTACTTCATGGAGGCCAAATCTGTTTTCGTCCAAATCATGCGCTCTATCCCGGCCAATAGCCCCATTGCTAAATCACCCCTCCGTCTCGAAAGAGTAGCTGATGCCGCGGCTAAGAGCAAGAACGATGCTGTCATGGTTCGCAAGGGTATCCGTGCCATGGAACTGCTCCACCAGTTGACTGAGCTTGGTGTTATCGACAAAGCCGATAAATTCAGCATGCTCCGCAACGAGGTTGAACAGGAATTGCAACACTTGGGCTCATTGAAGGATGGTGTGCTCCTCGAGATTGAGAAGCTTGACGGGGTTTACAAAACTATCCGGGATCACAACCAATACCTTAATTCCCAGCTCGACACCTACAAGAGCTATCTCCACAATGTCCGTTCTCAGAGTGAAGGGACTCGCAGAAAACCACAGAAACAGCAAGTTCTGGGTCCTTACAAGTTCACTCACCAACAATTGGAGAAAGAAGGTGTTATCCAGAAGAGTAATGTACCGGACAACCGCAGAGCAAACATATACTTTAATTTCACTAGTCCTCTGCCTGGTACCTTTGTCATCTCCCTGCACTACAAGGGTAAGTTTCTATGATATGTCCACTTTCATTCCGGAACAGCATCGCTAACTATATATGTAGGTCGGAGTCGTGGTCTGCTAGAGCTGGATCTCAAGCTTGACGATCTCCTGGAGATGCAAAAGGACAACCAAGACGAACTCGATCTTGAGTACGTTCAGTTCAACGTCACCAAGGTCTTGGCCCTACTCAACAAGCGCTTTGCCCGCAAGAAGGGTTGGTAGACTCATACTCTTCCCTCGCAAGGCCAGCTTGAAGCGGTAACCCCGAGCTTTGATGTTAGGCATACAGTAGTGCTGTAACTTGTAACAAAGTTGAGGTTGTATGTGGCCTAACCTTGATGACGGATATGTATGCAATGCATTCTTTAATGACGACAATGACCCACCTTTCCCTGATTATTCCAACCCATTAACTGGTTCGGTATCTTTCATCTGAGCTTGACCCATGACCAAACTATGTCAAAATCCTTAAAAAATCCTTCGTGTGGATAATGGTGGTTCTGGAGTTTGGTGTTTTGTGCCTGTTTCCACTTTTCCATCTTCTAATATTTATTTTCTTTCTTGTGTGTCTTATCTTTTTTGGGAGGGAACGTTTTGTTATTTATTGGTCTATTCTCACCCCACCGAGTTTTATTCGGTCTGTTCTTCTTTTCTTGTCTTATGTCCATTTTATTTATTCTACGCACCTTTTCTTTTTGTGACTTGTTTCCTCTTGTGTGTAATAGTTTGTGTATTGGATGTGTTGTGTCGTCTCATGTCATATGGTCTGTATCTTGCTGCTTTGGCGGTGATACAGTACGCCACATACTGTCTTTCGGGGAAGTGTTTGGATTGAGATGGGTTAGCGTCGAGTATTAAGGTTTGATAATGCATACACTCTCGCATGTCAACGATTTAACTTAGCCAAATAGCTCAATACATCTCAGAGAATAGCAACTTTTACATCAGGGTAGATCTCAATCGTTGGAATCGTGGCGACTCACGCATTCCCAATTTTGATGCCACCCCAAAGCACAGGTTGCTGGTCAACATAATAACAGCTTTTCCGCTCTTCCGTTGACAAATAAACTAGGCATCGCAAAATTAGAGAGATGCCAGATAGGAAATAAACATGAATGCATAAAGACAAAAAAAATGAAACCCAAAACCACGAACTGAACTCCACGGTCCAAGACCAAAACAAATATGGGGAATCATAGTAAAGCAATCAAGCGCTCAAAAAGACACCAGAGACTTTACGGGTAAACTCGACATTCTCTCAGCTCCAATCTAATGAGCAGCGGAAGGTCCAGGCTTGTCTTCCATTTCAACGTCCATAGCGTCATCACCAGCGACCTCTTCTTCGTCTTCGTCAAACTCCTCCTCAGACTCGCCCTCAATATCCTCAGAGCCGTCGTCAGAAACTTCACCGTTGTCATCGACCATGGCATCATCGTCAGCAGCCTCGGCACCCTCCTCGGCACCCTCCTCAGCACCCTCCTCAGCACCAACCTCCTCATCATCCTCGTCGACTTCATCGGCGCCGTACTCCTCATCATCAGGAGCAAGGTCAGCCTCGGGCTGATCCGGAGGAAACTCGGCGGGGGCAGAAGCCTCGTTGTCCCTATCAACAAGGCCTGGTTAGCTCACTGAACATAATGGGTGCTTTTTGAGTTCAAAGGTGTTTACATACCACTTAATCGCAAAGCGGGTGACGCGAGGCTTCTCAGCCAGAACGTTGCGACGAATACGCTCAACCAAGGGCTTGGCGGGGGGGTCGGCATTGAGCTCTTCGGAATCGTACTCGTTATTTACATAGTATCCAACGCGCACAAACTCGCGCTCATCGTAAGTACAAGTCAGCAGGATTACCGTCACACCAAGAAGATCTGCGTCAAGGATGCGGCTGATATCCGGAGCATCGGCTTCGAACACGAACTTGTTGACACCAACGGGAATTGGGCCAACACTGAGGGTATCAAGCTCCTGATCATATTGATCGCTGATCAAAGGCTGGTATTAGTTGATGTATAGCGACAATTGGAATGTCGAGGTAGGAAATCGGCAGGGTGTTGGCGGGGTTAATAACAGGGGCAGAAAGAACGTACGAAGTCGCGGAGCCGACGTAAGTAAGCTTCCACACAAGATCTATGGAATCGATGTTAGTTGGGTCAATTGGATGACTATTGAGCTATTATAGGCAGATATACCTTTGTCAAGCTGCTCAAGACACTCAAAGGTGATTTCGAAGCAGTACTTGTCAGTGAACTTGGCGGGGTTGTTCAGAACCTGAACACCGAGCAGGGTAATAACAGACATGGTGATAGAGGTAGTGAACAGATACGGTCGTAAAAAGTTAGGGTGATTCCAATCGCAGAAGAAAACAATTAGATATTCTATGTATGAAAAGAAGAGTAGATGAAGAGTGATGCGTGAAAAATTGTGAACGTCAAGGAGTAAAAGAGGAACCTGAGCGAGGTGCAGGATTAAATCTAGTGACAGGGGAAGCCAACGAACTTTGGGTTCTACGCAATGTTTTCCCTTGAGAGTTAGGAGGGAAAGGACTTAAGGGTTTGTTTAGATTTATTCACGGAGTAATTCCTCGATATTTCTTGGCCCTGTGCTTCAATTCACAAGAGCACGTTATTCAATCACCTCATCAGTTATCTAGGGGACTTCATTTTGTATTCACGTCCACAATCGTAAGGGTGGACATGAGGGGTTTATGAGCCTGTAAGAGAGGGGTTATTAGACGCCATCTATGAATTGCAAGCTGTTGTCATGGCTTGTCAGAACAAGGCGAGTTTTGGGGGACAATGGGCTAAGCATTAACCAGGGGTAGAGACAACAAAACCCATAATAGGACTTCACTGATATGTTGCATTGCTTCTTGCATTCCTGTTCTGGCTTACAGTCTTGTCGAGATTATTGAATAGATAATAAAATCTTGACCCTGCCAACTCATCTCCGCTACAAATTCACAGATGATCTCGCATTGTTCATCTTTACACTGCAAAATAAAAGACGGATGATATACAGCAAGCAGTTTAGAAAAAAAGACAGTGAGGCAGATGAGAATCATGGGATTGAACTTACACGCCAATTGTTATTTAGATATGTCGGACTGACGAACCTTAATTTTAAGCTGAATGAAGCTATGGCACTTGTAACATCAGCGTTTGCCACTTGGCAAAATCTTCTGAACCTCCTAGTCATCCTAATTATCGCGACGTGACTTTGAGAAGAAACTACGCGTTGGTTGGTAGCTTTATGGGATTCTTATTATGTGATTTAATTTATCATGTGATAGGGTTATTGAAAACGCGAGGGTTTGTGACCGCTCCAAAGGCGGTGGCTGCATTTTGCAATTTTGCCAGCATTGGAGTTGAGCGCGCATTAACGTGTGAAAACTTAGGCTGTGATATCGAGTTGCGATCGATAGGTCTACTGTGAAAACATTGATCGTCTAACCCAGAAGTCTTGCCCATTCTCCAAAAAGCTCTTTATTGCGCTGCATAGACTTCAACAAACCCAAGTCTTGCCTTCATTCAATCACATCGAAAACTAGAGGTCGTTACTGCTTGTCGCATCATTGACATTGAGTACGTATTTTTGGTATGGATTATCTCGTGGAGTTCATTTTGAAGGTACACCTTTGTCGATAAAAATTAACTAATAGCGCATAATACAGAAAGTCCCAGTCCCACCAAAATATCTATCTCGAATACCATCACTCTTGACAAAATTTGTCGCGATTGGCATGTCGTCCGAAGAACAGGAGGTGACGCCTCAGCCAGAGGACTGGAAGTCTGGTGATCAGGATATGGATGGGTCAGATGAATATGAGCCTAGTGAACCCCAAACAGTACCTCCATCGACTGGAGGCGAAGATGAATTGAAGGATGACAATGACGATAATGACGACTATGACCCCGATTCTATTACAGTCCCTGAAGTAGTGCCTGAACCGGGTGTTGCCAAGTCCAAATCCCAAACGAAAACTTCTGGTGGATTCATTCTTGATGCCTCTGATGACGAGCATGATGAAAATGAAGATGAAACTGAAAATGCTGCTGACAATGATGTCAATGTTCTTGAACCTCAAGATCCCGCGTCTGAGATATTGCCAGTTGAGACTACGGAAGATGACGCCAACCAACTCGATGCCAATCAAGATACCAACAACAGCCCCGCAGGTGTGCCAATTGCGATAATCAAAGATTACGAACCAGCAAGCGCCAGCCCACCACATGATCAGGACGACCATCAACCGCGCCATAACGATCTCGAGACGACTCAACCCCAATCAGACCTCAGTGGTATTCCCAATGCTCCCGCCATTCCTGTTCAGTCAATTGCAACTTTAGAAGCTCGGGTGAAGGATGATCCGCATGGAGATCTGGATGCCTGGCTAGCTTTGATCGCCCAATACCGTCTGATGAACAAAATTGACGAACTCCGTGATGCCTACGATAGGTTCCTCAAAGTTTTCCCTCAATGTGCTGCCGCATATGTGGAACGCATTGAGTTCGAACTTTCCTTGAACAACTTTGCGGAGGCGGAGCGACTATTCGGTATCAGTCTTCTGACCATTACGGATGTCGATCTTTGGACTGTGTACTTGAATTACATCCGTCGCCGTAATGATTTGACAAACGACCCCATGGGAACCGCCCGTACAGTTGTGGCTCAAGCTTACGAGTACGTAATGGACAAAATAGGACTTGACAAGAATAGTGGAAAACTTTGGACAGACTACATTGCATTCATTCGCAGTGGTCCAGGGCAAATTGGGGGTACTTCATGGCAAGATCAACAGAAAGTTGATCAGCTACGAAAGGCCTACCAAAGAGCCATTGCCGTTCCAACTGCTGTTGTCAACACCATGTGGAAAGAATATGATCAGTTTGAGATGGGTTTGAACAAGATGAATGTAAGTACACCAACCGGACTTTACGTATCTCATGCGACTAACATGGAATAGGGCCGAAAATTCATTCAAGAGCACTCTCCTTCGTACATGACTGCGAAAAGCGCTACCATAGCACTGGATAGCCTGTTGAGAAATCTCCAACGAACATCTTATCCTCGCCTTCAGCCATGTCCGGGCTTTGATGGTTATGATGAGTTTATGGAGCAGGTTGACCTCTGGAACAAGTGGATTGAGTGGGAGAAGTCTGATCCTCTAGTATTAGAGGAAGACGACAACGAAACTCTGAAAAAGCGCATTCTTCATTGCTACCAACAGGCGCTCATGGCTTTACGATTTTATCCTCCGATGTGGGTAGGTTGCGCCACATGGTGCTTTGAGAACAATATAGTACATGCCTCAAATGACTCTATGGGGATGTTCATACTTTCTCAAGGTCGTTTAGCGAATCCCGAAAGTGTACTTTTGGCCCTGAAGCATGCTGATCGTATTGAGTCTTCCCCACTTAGCGGTGATGAAGACCCTAACAAGGCTAAGCTTGCCGCTGCTGTCAGAGAGCCTTACAATGATGTCTTGGACACTCTATATACCATGTGCACGTCTTTCAAAGACAAAGAGAACGCCGAGATATCTCGAATTGAAGAACTCGAAGCAGCCAAAGAGGCAACCGGGGACATGACCATGGACTGCGGTCTGCTGCATGAACCTACCAAGGAAGAGAAGATTCAGTTCATCAAAGACTCTTACGCAGCTCGGACTCACACACTCAATCGAACGATTTCCTTTGTGTGGATAGCGCTGATTCGTGCTATGCGTCGTCTGCAAGGAAAAGGTGGTACTACCACAGGTGGATTGCGCCAAGCTTTTACAGATGCCAGAGTTCGTGGTCGCTTGACTAGCGACGTCTACGTTACCGTGGCACTTCTCGAGGCTGTTGTATACAAAGATCCTGTTGGCGGAAAGATCTTCGAACGTGGTGCTAAGCTCTTCCCTGATGATGAGGTCTTTATGTTGGAGTATCTTAAATATCTTTATTCTAAGGATGATACAACCAGTAAGTTCATCATGACATTACCCACTCTAATCTACTTAAAAATGCCGTTACTAACTTTGAGTTGAAGATGCTCGCGTTGTGTTCGAAACTTGCGTGAACCGCTTAACCCAAAAGCCCGAGAACATAGCGAAAGCCAAGGTCCTCTATCAGTACTTTCACAACTACGAGTCACAGTACGGCGAACTTTCACAGATTATCAAGTTGGAGAAGCGTATGAAAGAGTTATTCCCGGAAGATCCCGAATTGACCCACTTTCGCAATCGTTTCATCACCGATCGAGCGGATAAATTTGATGCCCTTACTACTCAGATCGTGATCTCTCCGTCGATACAACAACGACCCAAGATCCAGCAATCCGTCGAGATGCCCATGTCTGTTACAGACACGCCACCTGCTTTCCGTATGGAACCTTCACCAGGTCCACAATATGCCCATGCCACGAACTCTCCCAAACGTCCCTATCTAAGTGATGACACCGAGGACAACAGACCACGGAAATTTGCGCGTGGAGAGTCACCATTGAAGGGTGCTGCTGGTCGTCGTCTTGATCAACAGAGGCGAGCACAGGGTAATACTCTGCACCGTGACATCACCTTCTTGCTCACTCTTCTACCCTCAGGGGCTTCGTACGATGGACCCAAAGTCAGGAATGCCGATCTTATCAACATCCTTTGTAACACGAATGTTCCTGATTTCCACACATGGAAGGCTACTCAGAATAACCAGGAGACTGTGCCTGTCGTCCGTCTGCCCGCCCCGTCCGTAAACCCTGCCGTACATCGGTACAACAGTAGCCAAAGCGGATTTGTTTATAATGGAGACAGGGGCCGGAGTCCCTTCGATGGAAATGCGGGTCGTCATGGACTACCAACGGGACCCAGTTACAGACAGCAAACCGACGAGATCTATAGATACCAGTATTGATGTGTAGATATTGGAGTAATGATGAATTGATAATCTCGAGATCTGAGTTAGTGAATATTGTATTGATATGTATGTGTGATCAATGTTGCTTGAAAATATGCAACTCAAATAAATACGTGATTTGATGTAATTGTTCCCTTGTCAGGGCCAGATGCCGTCTGTCCTGATAAACGTATTTTTCCCATCTATGGACCCACCTAAATGGTTACCCGTGCGGATGTGACATGTATGTAAGGGTGTCACATATATAGTTACATCTAACCCAATCTTTCTCAAACGAAGAATTAAGCTGTATCTCACCGATGACTACGTAGTTAACACGAATTCCATCTCGACAATTTTATTATTGTGAACTAACGACCTTTTATAGACGAAAACACCATTCAGTCTGGTCCAATTTGGTCCCGAAATATGGCCAAGGTGCTTTGTCTAGGCTGAGGTCGCAGTCCTGGTAATGATATTTTTTCTCTTGTTAGGCAAGAATATCAACCTTGTGCAGTGGTTACACAGACATTGACAAAAAAGGAAAGTTTGTTACACCGCGGCCAGATTGGGTCTGAGCGGATCTGACCTAGCCGGCAAACTCAGAATGGTCATGTGTATATGACAAAAAGTGCCAAACGATCGGTATCAAATAGAAAAAATATATCTAATTGTTTGCAATGATAGATTACTTTTCAGACCGCTGGCTCATTAGGCACATCCTATGCTGGTGTCCGAATCCCGCCCAGGAGTTAACGTCTCTTTTGTCTTACAGAGGCCTTGCGACTAGCTGCATGACTTATATCGGACCAGAAGCTTTGGTTATGGCGGTCTTAGACATCCACCAAATATAACATAGTCCCTGGAAACATTAGGTATCTGCCAAACCGACATGGCAATCCACAGCCAAAGTTGTCATGGACTAAGGCAGTGTTACCAACATAGCTGCAGTTGTGCTTTTTCACTTGCAAAGCATGCATATTCAAGACTGTGGCTGCATCTGGTTTATGTCTACAAGCAGTATCCAACCGAGCATAATGTTTGCAAAGCTGGCTGATTGAGAGTCAAGTTGGCGTATATATATCCAGCCACTTGCCGAGTTGAGATTTACTTCATATCTTTCCTTTCTTTACCACGAGTTCTTCACTAAACAGTTTCAATTGCACTGAATCGGTGAGTTTCCAGTCCCCCTCTACATCAATGAGAAAAACTCACCAAATTATTTCGGAGATTTTCTCATCATATTGTATCTCACAAAGTTTAACACCGATGTTCTGCATCCAATAGGAACGATTCCATTCCGACAACCCTGCCGCGAATCTCATTCCTTGATACTTTGAACCTCCTCAGACACGATGGATGCCGCCGCCGCCAGACCCCTGAGGTATGACCCCGCCAAGCTCGGTGATGGTCCAAAGGTCCGCCAGAGCGGCGCTCGTGGAAACACTCGCCTTGATCTCCCTGCTGAGGCTTATCTCAGTGTAAGTAATTGTTTGTGATAGTGGACGGACGTCCTTTGGGAGCCCATGAGCTAACTCATATTGTCATTATAGTCAACCTCTACTATTAAATTTCCCCAGAGACACGGCTTCAACAACAACCCGCGGGCCCGTAAGGTTGAAGTGGAAGTTAATCAATTCACCATAAAGCAACTCCAGGTGGACAAACCCATCTACCAGTATGATGTAAGCCAACTCAGAGATCTCAATGCCTTACACACGGACAACATACTGACTGACTTGCTCTTCTCCAGGTCTCCGCCAAGTTCCTCGGCGAGAGAGAGCCCAAAAACATTGAAACTCTCATCAAGAAAGCCTGGAAACAGGACAGTTTCAGGAAGACTCTGGAAGTTGGTGGCGCTCGGTGGCTCCACGATAGTAGGATGCTGGCTTGGTAAATAGCATCGACAACCTCAACGCATGCACCTGGAGCATACCGCTAACTGTTGGTGCCAGGTCCACTGTGAAGCTTGACGGAAAGACAGTGACTGTCGATTTTGATGCCGGAAAGATCAACAATAAGGGTAGCAACAAGATCGAAATCAAACTTCGTATTACCACAAGAATTAACCTTTCGATGATCACTTCATATGTCGAGGGCAAGACAGATATGGACAACAGTGTTCTGGAAGCTCTGAGTGAGTTCTCGCGCAGCTCATTTGATCTTCACCATCGAGTGAAACGTCATTCGGTCCTATACTAACAGCCGATCCTCCATGCTAGATTTCCTTGATCATCTCATCCGCCAATATCCCTCGGAGAAGAGTCTGGCCATCAAACGCCAGTTCTACGACAAGGAGACCTTGGACGCGAAGCCTTTGGCCCCTCACGTCTACGCTGCCAAGGGGACATACGCCTCCGTGCGTCTGAACCATGTTCGTTGATAAACTGACGCCATTCTACTTTGTTACGTACTGACCGTTCTGTAGACATCGGCTAGTGGCGCCGGAATCGGGTTAGGTATTAACGTTAATGTTGTTAATAACGCCTTTTGGGCGGATGGATGCTCCATTGTAGAGTTGACCAGAAAATACTGCCAGTGGCGTTGGAACTACGCCAGTAAGTACCAAGGACCTTTACTGTGGAAAAGAGAGTTGAAACTGACACTTAATCCTCCCATAATAGGCATGCCTAACCCCCACGAATTGGTCCAGTTTTTCCGACCTGACAAGAACGGCAATCCCTCGGAAACGATGCAAGAGCTGCGTCGGATTTCCAAGATTCGTGTTCTCTGTGAAGCTCAGCGCAAGCTGGGGCTCAACTGGGAACACACGATGAATGGATTTGCCCACAACAAGGCCTTGGGTGCTGAGGGTCTGACGGCTAAGACCTACCGCTTTGAACACGAGGGGGTCATGACCCGCTACGTTGACTTCTGCAAGGTCAAGTATGGCGTCCGGTTGATGCACCCCGACTGGCCTTTGATCCAAACTCAAAAGCCCGGAGTGCTGATCGCTCCTGAACTCTGCATGGTTGCCCCTCTGCAGCTGTTCCCGTTCAAGCTGGACCCAGACATGACCTCCAAGATGATCCGCGTTGCCGTCTCCAAGCCTGGGGAGCGCCGAAGAACCATTGAGAAGGGATGCAATGCCCTGAACTGGGGCAGCGACCCCTACTTCAAGCACTTTGGCATCCAGGTGAGCCAGGACTTCATCAAGACCCAGGCTGTCCTGCTGCCTGCTCCCAAGATTGAGTATGACGGTAAGCTGGTGAGCCCTCCGCCCAAGGCCCGTTGGGATCTCCGTGGCCTTCGCTTCAAGGCCGTTAACACGCACCCCATTGCTCGCTGGGGCTTCCTTTTTGACCAGGGGGCCCAGGCCGGCACCGTTGAGAAGTTTGCCAATGATTTTAGAAGGTGTTACGAGGCCCATGGTGGCAGATTCGTCAGCAAGAAGCCTCGGATTCAGCAGCTGGAACGCGATGCGGCCGCTTCGATCGACAAGTTCAACCGGTTTCTGTGCGATAACCGCCCGGGTGAGCGTGCTGACATTATCTTTGTCGTGCTCTCTCGCTCTGAAAGTGCAAAATACGAGGCAGTCAAGAAGGCTGCTGACTGCCGTGTCGGTGTCATCACTCAGTGCCTATTGCTGAGGAATGTCATAAAGTCGGATCCGCAGTACCACTCCAACGTGGCCATGAAGGTCAACGCCAAGCTCGGTGGCATTACCTCGACTGTTAACGGTGTCAACAGTACTCCGCTGGCTCCTGCCTTGTTCATGGGAGTCGATGTCTCTCATGCGCCCGTCGGTATGTCTGTGCCGTCTATGGCCTCAATGACTTTATCAGTTGAGCGTTTCTGCTCCAAGTATGCTGCTGCCGTTGAGACCAACGGCTTCCGCAAGGAGATGTTGACTCCGGAGAACGCCCGTGGCCTGCTTAACAGACTGATACCCGCTGTAGCGTTGGATCCCAAGAAGGTCAAGACCATCTTCTACATGCGCGACGGTGTCTCGGAAGGTCAGTTCCAGCAGGTTCTGGATGAAGAGGTTGCGGTCATGAGAGACTGGTTCAAGGAGAAGCTGGGCACCAGTCCCAAGTTCACGGTCATTGTGGCTACCAAGCGCCACCACATCCGCTTCTTCCCCTCCACTCCCACTGCCGCCGACCACAACAAGAATCCTCTACCCGGCATTGTCGTTGAGCGAGACATCACACATCCTCATCAGCACGACTTCTATATATGTTCTCACTCGGCCATCCAGGGCACCGCCAGACCAGTACATTACAGTGTTATCATGGATGAGAGCAATTGCAGCCCGACCCAGCTGCACAGTTGGGTCTACGAGGCGTGTTTCCAATACATGCGGTCCAGTTGCGCCGTGTCTCTACACCCCGCAATCTACTACGCGCATCTCGCTAGCAACCGAGCCCGCGCGCACGAACGTTCAAATATGGTTCGTACTGGTGAGACTGGTATACAGTTTGAACAGCAAGCTCAGGGTGTCGGTAGCCAGGGACAGGATACGACTAACGTCAAGTTGATGCCCCTTGGTGGTCCGGTCAAGAACCCACGCTTTATTCAAAATATGTGGTATATTTAAGTAGTGTCAAGAAGGATTCAGGGAATGTTACGGCGGATAATCGTCGAGTTTCGTTCTTCGAGATTGGGATCATGGATTGTGTGGTTGTGTTTCTGCTTTTCTTGCTAGCAGCAGGATTTTAGAAATTTAACATGTGATTTCAATGTATAACCTGTTTCATGTGGTATAAGATCTAGATGTGGAGCTATGGTTAGGGTTAATTCTACGTATAGCTCCAAATTCCATGTAATTTGAGTCGTTCGTAAAACGAAAATTATTCTGCAATACAATGATAGTTCAAACCTTACAAAGCTTGAGAATTTGGAAAATTTCTAAATGATATTTTGGCATAAATTCCAGCAACATGACAACAATACCCCGGATAAATCGGCTTCGGATAAGCTTCATCACCCCACTTACGTCATCATGCGGTCCCACTCAAAAGAGAACCAGGGTACTGAGCCAACCCCGACCGACACCAGTGACACAGGACAAACTCAACTCTTTGATCATCTTCATTCCGACGCATCATTCATCAGTCACATCATTTTCCGACGTCGCAACCCAATATCGAAATAGCTTACACAATATTCGCCGCTGCTCACTAGACTTCTCCCCATCAAACCAACGACACGACATTTCTATTGTTTCGGCGTATCAAGTTATCCAAAATAAAGTTACAACTAGGCAACACTTTACCAGCCCACACCATGGCCGCATTCTTGCGCGGGAAACAAGTCGGTCTCGATAAAGACCTGTCCGAGGGCATCTTGCCCGATTCACTTCTTCCAGATTACCAAGAACGCCATGGAATCGGCTCTCAAATCAGCTGCCTTGCTTACGACCCCGTGCAAGCGCTACTTGCCGTCGGCACCAACGACACCAAGTTCGGACCCGGCGCAATCTCCATCTTTGGCTACGAAAGAGTCTCCCGAACCATCGAGCCCACCCGTCGGGCCTCCATTGTCCATATTCAGTTTACGGCGAATCGCCTAGTTACCATCGACTCGCGCGAAGAGTTGGCAATCTGGGATCTCGACACCGGCGTCAAGAAAGCCAGCTGCAATATCCCCGGCAAGGTCGCCGCTTTGTTAACCGATCCTATGTTGGATTGGGCTTTCATCGGCGCCACCCACGGCGATGTCTTTGCTTATGATCTTGACCGCGAAAATCTAACAAACAATTTCTGGTTGCCCAACTTTTGGCGCAAACATGCGCTCGAGAACAGATTGGCGCCTGCAGCGCAGCGCGCAACACTAGTAGACCTAAAGATGCACCCTCGTGATGTGGGAAAGATGTTGATCGTCTACTCTCATGGCGCGGTGGTTTACAGCTTCAAACAGGCCGTACCAACAGCTTTCCTGAACTACACTCTCCCCGCCGGAGCCCCGGGTGGTAACGGTGTGGATTCTATGGTTGTGCGCAACCCTCAGATTCAGCAGGCAGCGTGGCATCCCTCGGGCACATACGTTGTTACGGCCCATGAGGACGGAAGTCTTGTATTCTGGGATCCGAAAGAACGACGCATCTTGATGGCACGCAGTTTGATGGCTCTCGACGTTGACAAGCCAGTCAGTAACATCCTGGAACCTATGCCTGTAGATCCATTCAAAAAGATCGCCTGGTGTTGCAAGGAGAATACTGATGACACCGGGCTATTGATTGCCGGAGGAAACCCCGCCGATAATGCTTCTATGGGGTTGACATTCCTTGACTTTGGCCCGAGCCCCGCCTATGCGACGTCCTCGTGGAAAGTGCTTTCGGAACATTTCAAGGCGAAGAAGCAAACGAACCTGCCTATTCCCACTGGTGCTACACTAACTGGTTTCGTGTTGTGCCCCCGCTCTAGTCCCCATTTTTCTGGGGCGCATGACCCGACAGCCATCATTGCACTGCTCAGTTCCGGCGAGCTGATTACCCTGTCATTCCCGTCTGGGTTCCCGATTATGCCGACTAACATGTTGCATCCTTCATTGACGTTGGTTCATCCATATGTCACTCGCCTCCATATTTCACCGGTTGACCGTACTCGTTGGCTGGGGATGGTGGAGAAGCGGAATACTGGTGAACCCTTGATCCGCGGGGGCGCTAGGGTCAACAAGATCCGCCACACTTCTCAGAATCGGAGTATCGTCCAGATAGCCCATGGTGACAGCACCATCCGGCTATGGGATATTGGACATGGTGATGAGATTGAAAACCCAGATCAGCTCCAAATTGATATGGCCAGATCTTTGAACCGGTATGAAAACATTGAAATCTCCGCCATGGACTTGGCAACAGGCACTGGCGAGTTTTCTGTTGGCACTGGTCAAGGTGAAGTTGTCATCTTCAGATGGGCTGAGAACCGGAACCTAGGCAAAGAGATCCCAATGGCGGATCTGGAGCCAGTATCTGGGTCTGTCAACGACATTTCGCCTCGCTCAGAGCCAAACCTGAAGACTGGTCTTATGCCCTCATATCTGTACCAAATGGACCAGGGTCGTGTCACAGCCATAAAGGTATCAGATGTCGGGTTCATTGGTGTTGGTTCTGAGAACGGCGGCTTCAGCATACTCGATCTCCGCGGGCCTCGCATCATCCTGTCTGAATCTGTCGCTGATTTTACCAAGCCAGACAAAAGATCTTCCTTTATTGGCAATCACCGCAAGTCTTCCGCTACTCCCGTTAAGGAGTGGCCTACTTCCATCGAGTTTAGTGTTATGACCTTGGAAGGCGATTCCTACTCTAGTATCGTTTGCTTTGTTGGTACCTCGCTGGGTCACGTCGGAACTTTTAGAATCTTACCCGGGGGCGATGGTTACACTGCACAGCTTGCCGGTTCAGTCAACTTTGGAGACAAGATTGTTTCTCTTTGCCCCATTATTGCTGATTCCGGCAAGCCTGCTTTGGCCACGGGTGCTACTGTGGCTGGGCTGCGGAACAACGTTCAAGTACATAGTCTGCTTGTTGCAGGTACGTAACTTTATGTACGATATATTTTCAACGTTACGTTCATTGCTAACATTTCCTAAACAGTCACTCAAACTGAGATTCGACTCTTCAAGCCTGCTAACAGCAAGGGTGCTTCCAAATCATTCGATGACATCCTGTGTGATGCTGCTAATGTCACGTATCTTGACAGTGTAGACAGTGCCGCGGTCGTTGGTCTGTTTGGTGACATGACTACCCGCGCCTACAGCTTACCTGGCCTCAAAGAGATTGGCAAAGCCTCCCTTCCTATGATAGACCCTGCCCGCAGCACCACTGCCCAGATCACCCGAACCGGCCACCTCATCGCCTGGACGGGCCCCAGCCAGTTGGCTACTCTCTATGTCTGGGGTACCGGTAGGCCTCTGCCGCCCTCAGAAGACACCATGATCAACCCCGACCTCGAGATTCCTCCTCGTCCGACCATCTCATCCCTCCAGTGGATCGCAGGCACTCAGTACATCTCCCTCACCGACTTCGACCTCCTCATCGGCGGTGCTGACCGCCCACCCAGCAAACGCATGCTTGCAGCCGCCGCTGCCGCTGCCGAACAAGAGCATGCTGGTAACCGTGGGGATTCTAGTCAAGGGATATCCACTGCCAAGATTGGAGCGGCCGCGCAGCAAACAGAGGGATGGGGCGATTACCTGACGAGGCAGTTAAATGAGCGGACGGAAAAGTTAAACATTTTGGATAGTCGGGTGGACGGGCTGGCGGACGCAAGTTCCAGTTGGGCGGAGGGTGCGCAGAAATATGTGAACAAGCAGAAAAAGAATGTGTTTATGGCGGGGTTGAAGGGAAAATTCTTCTAGAGTGGACACAGACAAGGTTGTATTGCATTGTAGCGTTATTCAGTATATTGAACGCGGGTCGGAAAATCAATATAATGTTGTGAGCTATTATTTGAATTTTCTTTTTTTTATTTTCAGCGGGCTAGCTGAAAATGTATATGTTTTTGTTAAATAAAACGGTAACCCCAAGAGACAGTGATCAGCAAGGGAATGTTGAATGGCATGTGTCTTGCAGGATATTTGAGACCATTGTTGCTTTCTAAGGCGGGTTGAGATTCCAGTAGCGGCACCTTGCATCGTCCCTTCGAAGCAGGTAGAAGCGGTGTGAGAGATCGTGTCATTAGCGATGACATGCATACATGGAATAGAAGTGTCACCGGGAGGACGGACAAGGCAGGAAGAAACAAGTATTGAAACAAGGAGTATACAGTCAGGCGAATAGCAAAACGCCATTAACAGTCACAAAACGTTACTATAGAATAAATGGATATTCACCAAAATTTAATAGGTAAAAGAAGCTTAAATTTCTAATATAACAAAAGAGTGAAAACTCAAGTTGCCCAAAAACAACAAACCAAAACTAGAATACAAAAAATACGAAAGTATCGTCACCTTGTGGCAACTTCTGGAGTCACCGGAGCCATGTGAACAGCCAACAGTGAACTCGAAATTCGACAGCGAATACGGCTCTTCAAGATGAAATAGAACAAAAAAATAACAAAATGTAGGTCCTAAACGAGAGTACAGTCAAGAAAACCAAGTAAAAAAATAAAAGCCAGTGAAGCGAAGGAGTAATCCTCTTGTTTCTATACCGATATTATATGTTCCAAAACATAAGATCCCCAGACAACAGAAAGTACAAGAAAGTGAAAAAGGCATATGCTAGTATCGCAAACGATATCATACGCCAAAGAACAAAATGAATCAGAATGGATATAGATGAGAATCTGAGAAGTAGAATAGATATCAACAGATAGAACAAAGATTACAAAAGAAATAAGAACGAATGAATAATTGAGGGGTCACATGAAAAGTAATCAACCAAGAATCTTCTACTCCTTGACTGCTTTGCCCTCAGAGCTAGGTGAATCATCAAGCCAATCACTCAAAGCAATATTGACATCAATATTGTCATGGAGATGGGCAGTCCGCAGGTGACGAAGGAAGTTGTCAGAACGGTTGTAGACCTTTCTGGTGGCATTCTTGCCACAGCCCGGCATACGGCAGACGTGGCCCGTCTTGGAAGTAGCATGAGCACTGTTGACGTGACGCTTCAGGTCCTTGCGGGTGCTGAAGGCGGCAGTGCAGCCCTCATACTCGCAACGTTGGTCCTTGAGATGGTATCTGCGATGCTTGCTGAGCTCACTGGTCCGCTGGAAGCGCTTGTTGCAGACATCACACTGATTGGTACCAGTGCGGCTGGAAACAGGCATCTTCCGGATGGGCTCAGTTGCCGGGGTGCGAATCGGAGTGCAAGTGCGGGGGACCGTAGGACCATTGGCAGTCTGAGGGGTAGTGACATGCTGAGGGGGAGGGGGAGGGGGAGGGGGGGGAGGTGCAATCGGCGTAGTCTGGACCCGAGAAGGCGCCCGGCTAGGTGGTGCCAGAGGAGGAGGGTACGGAGATTGGGCCTGACGGTAAGCCGACATGTTAATGGCAGGAGCCATGCTGGCCGGTAGCATCACCCCAGTAGGAGTTGTGGTCCGGGTCATGGAGAGTGACATAACATCCGCCTGAGAAGGAGTTCCGGAGGGAGTCGGGAACATCTGACCCGATCCCAGCGACAGGATAGACACCGGAGTAGTCGAGGGAGTCGGCAGCACGGAGTGAGACCCAGTGAAGTCACTGTGAGAATCAGAGAACAAAGGCGAGAATACCATCGACGGGTTAGTACCGAATGACATGTTTGACAAGGTCGGCGATATCGGGTCAATGGTGCTCAGGCAACTGGCCATGTCAAACTGGTCAACGCCACTGCTCCAAATATCACCGTTTCCCCATCCAGAAGCAGTGTCGTTCAAAGGATAGTCCCAGCGAGAAGGAGGTCTAGTGAGGTTCTCCGGGAAAACTTGCTGCGCAGGAAATTGTTCATCCAGTGACTGTTGAGCAAAGTGAGCATTAGTCGAAGTGACCAGAGAAGGGTCGAAGCCAAGCTGCGCCAGCGGCATGGGTTGCATCAAGGGCAAGCTGACGGGAAGAGGAACAGTAGGAACCTCCTGGGCATCCATAGATGTCGGCGGTTGCGTGTTCCACTGCTGAGATTGGTCCAAGTACGGGCTAATCTCAAAGTCCTCCTGTTCGAACGGTTGAGTTCCAGAAATGAATAATGGGTTCTGGGGCGAGGAAGTCAGACTACCGACATTCACCTGGTTGAAATCAGTATCCTGGGACATCATGACTGAGTATGACGAGTTGCAAGCATATCCAGTTTCGGGCTTTACGAAGTTGCAAGTGCAAGTAGCGGTGCACTGACGAGAAGAGCAAATAGAGTTGTACATGCGATCCAACTTTGCGTGAGCTCAGAAATCTCCCTTCACGAAAGGAGATATCAAAAATCCAACAAATACAAAAAATGTGGGCTTTCGCCAAAAGAAAGTGACGAGCAATCAAATGACTCAATAATTCGATAATGGACACAACAAATGAACACCAAGTTCAAAAACACAGCAGAGACAAGCAGGCGATGCAGCGAGTCTAATCTGCGTGTTAAACGTATAAAATCTCGTAAGAGTAGAATAGCAGCTAGTATAAACTAGGCTGTGAAAACGTATAATAAATATGGCCGAGCTGTTGGGAGCTTCTAGGCCAGTAAACGTGGAAACAGAACGAAAATATGAAGAGCGAAACAGATAGAACGGATCAATGAAGTCTTAAATGTAAAATGATACGGGGCATTAACCCATAAAACGTGATATGAAGGAGACGGAGAAAATCAGGTCTTCTCGAGCTGTGTTCCGAGATGGGGATGGTCCCCTCATGCACCGACGGTGATTACAACCTATAAGATGGCCTTGATGACCAACAGACGATATTTAAGTTTCACAACGGTCGCGACGTTTATGTAGCCGTATCTGCATCAAGTGTGGCAGAAACTGCGAGATTTAAATCTGCCAGTAGTCAAAGTATTGGCAAGCTGGTCGTGGCAGTCTGCGATAGGCGACCAGATGCTGTTCAGATACCCAGATGTTCAGATATTCTTAAGGAGGTTTGCCGAGACACGCGCTAGTTACACAAGCTGTTGTGTGACTCGCGTGGTGCGCAGGAGAGTGGAATGAAGTGGTACTGATTAAAACGATCCGCTCTGATAGCATCCGTTATCTTCCCAGTAAGTAGGATTTTTTGCTCTTGAGAATCGCGAGTCAGATTGTTGATGATATCTCTAAGATATATCACAACGTTCTTTGTCTCGGCGATCTCAGTTCGGCGTAAATAGCAAACTCCTGGAGGCTAGGGTCGTTTGCGACGTGTTGAGTCGGTCCAGGGATGTTGGTGATATATTCTTGGCCCGAAAAAGATGAGCTCAAAGGTCGATGATTATGGGTGATAGGGGAGAGTGGTTAGTAAACGTGATAATGACGATCTTGTGATGAGTAGATCGCAAATTTATTTGAGACAAGTCCAAGTTCAGAAAATCGACTGACTGTAAGTCAAGAGCTTTTGAAATAAACTTTTTTTTCTCGTTGGCCGGAACCAAATGAATTTATGTCAGTGGACCTAGGGTGAAAAAGGAAGATACATGGTTAGCAGGACCACCTAGATATTTGGATACTGATGAATTACGATGTCACTGGACGAGGATTGGAAGTGGATGGGCCAGGAGTTGTGTCCTTTGGGTCTAACAATCCAGCCTGAAGGTCAACCCAAGCGAGAGCGTGCGACTGGCCGTCAAACATTCCAGATACCTACGCAGCTCGTCCGGTTAAAGGGAGGATACTCACCAGTGTTGTCAGCTTTTAAAGCTGGTTGGTCGATGCTTTGACAGATTGCTGGTGATATTTGACGTAGATTGACAGTTTGTTTTATTTGACTTGAGTATTTTCTTCAAAAAATATGTGGCGTGTTTTCCGAGATAAGTTTAAAATTTTTGTCGAGTCGAGAAAAGTTTCAAGATTCGTAATTATGGCAGAAGGAAGATGGTTCTCATATGCAAGCCGAGGAAAAGTTAGGGAGGTTACGGTCCTATGGGACGCGGGCTGGCAGTTGTTTTTATAAAATAGTCAATAGCAAGAAAAGCCCCTATGCTGCCAACAAATTGGTTCTGATTGGAAGTTTTGTTCGTTTGGAGCACGGGTAGCTTCCCTTGTCAAAAAAAGAAGTGAATCGCAGTTCGTGTCAACCCAGGCAGAATGGATCCCGGTTAGAAAAAGAGGGGTGAACAGATATGGGAATGTCAAGAATGTAAAGGAAGAGCCAAGCATGAAGAACAAGGAAAGGACGCAGCTTTGATGGTGGTGATTGGTGACTTGGATTGGATTCGGAGGGAGGCGACGCGAGGAGGGGGGGGGGGCCTCAAAATCCGTGGGTGACGGTTTAAGGACAGTGTTATTGTATTTACAATTGTGTATATATGGGCACACGGGAAATTTTGTGTACAGCCTGAAAAGAAAAAAAAAACTGTAGCATGAGTTGAATTACTTTTTTTCAACTTAATGGGGTTAAGAAAAAGGGTAGGTAGAACATTTTACAGATTTAAATATTCGAATGGCAAGGAGCTTAAAGAGCTCACATTCAGTGATGGACCATTTATATCCGTGAGCATCCAACCATCAGATACAAGTTCTAACTCGTTCCGATTGCCAAGAATCGTGATCGTTGTCAAGTCGCAGTATCTATGAGAGAATCTCTCTGAATCACTGTGTCTGTACATTTTGATATTTTGGAGTTTTTGAAAAAAAAAAGTTTACATCCAGCTCAACTCATGGGATGGTTTGGTTAACGTATAGTTCTTTGAACTGTGGGTCCAAACCTCGATCACGATTCATCAGCTGGTCAAGCTAACAGATCAAATCCCGCACAAAAGTCTCTTTTTACCCACTTAAGCTGTCACCTAAACTTAACGCCAAAGAAAAAATGTATCGGACACTGGTGTCATGGTTAATGGGATATTCGGCAGTTGAGATTTTTTCATGACGGCTTCTCAACAAATTTTCGGGAATTACTAGGTGCACGGCAAAACGAAAGGCACTTGTAAAAACCAGCGAAAACTACCCTGGTCTCGGTTACAGTGCACCGGTAATTTTGTAACTATAGTGGTCTACCCTTCTGTAGATGTGGCATCTGCCCTGTGATGGCCTATATTTGTAGGGTTATAACCCTATGTGTTGTAAAATTCTCGTGTATATAAAAATCAATCCTGTGTTATCATTTGAAACCTCCATGAATGATGTCAGATATCATCAATTAAATAATTCAAGGCCAAAGGCTTTTAAAAAGAAATTATATATAATAGAGAATTTAGCAATGAATTTAAATATAATCACCATTTTTCGATATCTATATTGGTTAATTTTATAAAAAAAATGTTAAAGTTAGTACTTTTGGACTTCAATTTTTTCAAAGTTTAAAAACCCTGGCACAAGCAAGAAAATGATGTCAGGGTCAAAATGCTATGGTTTCAAATGGTTATAATTCAAGATCCAGTAAAGACAATGGGATACAAACAATGGCATAAGAATCTAAAAATCCATAGTAATCCAATGGTACTCATTGCATCTTATGAGAATTGATGTTGATGAAGTTGTAGGTCTTTACTTTTACTGACATGGTCTCATTTTTTGCTGGTTATTACAAGTATGTTTTGTTTTGCCATACACCTAGTAATTCCCAAATCTTTGTACACACATATTTACACTCGTATGATGATTCTGGAGGCTGAACTATATACGACATTCGGTGTGTTCCTTGTTAAAGGATCTCGTCTCTGTGGCAATTAGTGCAATTTCTATTGTTCTCATCATCATCACCTGCTAACCCGCACCGGACGGCACTAGCGCCCGGTACGCGCTAAATGTAAGGAATTAGATATTCATTAAAGTGGAGGAGTGTTGATATATACCACATACGGGTATACATTAATTCAACATTGATGAACTTATATATAAGAAAGACTGGTGTATAATACTTCTAAATTGATTGTTTCATTCAATTCCGCTGTTTTTCCTGTCATTTTTGTCCCGTGTGATCCGGTATAGACTCAACATCTCCAAATCATCAACTTAAGGGTTAATAACCCCCACACACACTGTTCTATAATTCATGTTGCACAGATAGAGAAGGATTATTGAATATCACTCTTTCGTATACCATAAAGAACACAATTCAATAAAATGACGCATGAAACAGCGTGTAGTGTAAACTTTCACTTGTATATTTTCGAAAGTTACAGTAAAGCAGGCATATTTTCCGCGTATATACAGCAATAGATTTTGGAAGGTGGAATTTTGATGTCTGGGCGTTGCTTGCGTCACATATATGGAACTTGATTACAACATTCACTAGCCACCCGAATATCTAAGTGCAGTCTGTCGGGATGGTACACTTGAGTTAATTTGCAGTTTACGCAAAGTGTATTGTGCGTGAAACAATTCTATGATGCATCAGCCGATCAGAATGACTCTAAACAACTGTAGTCTGCCACAAAGGAACATAAATACAATTACTAAGAGTTGAACTTACAATTTCGGGTCTCAACATGATGACTTAGGCAATCCCTAAGAGTGTAGGTCTCCATAACAAACGCTGGGGTTAAAGATCTCACAAATCCCAACATCATTTTCCCCACTAAATAAATGGAAGTCATCTTTCATCTTGTACATATCTATGATGACTACACTTATTTTTTTTTTTTTTTTGAAATTCTACGAAAACTGGAAATCTGACAGTCACCAGTCTTCATGCCCAATTGAAACTTGACATTCGCTTTGTCTGGTCGTCACCGACATCGAAAAAGGCATATCTGATAACAAGATATCAATTCACCAACCCGCATGGAACCATATGCCCCCGATGTCCCAATGAAACGCAACGAAACAAGCTGATGTTCAATTCCCATAAAATGATCGACAAAACTTTTTTTTTCAGTCAAGGTTCGGTGCAATAACCTCGCATGGTTTCGGTAAAATATTTAAATATCTCTTGGTTAATGTTACCTTTTTTTTCTGCATCTGTGCCTCATTGCCAGGCTTTGATATCCACCAGCCCACCTCCTAACCCAATCTGTAAAGATTGTGAAAATTTGCCGAATCTACAAATTTGTCTTGAGTCCACATGATAATCCATCAATCACGTATTTGGTTCTGAGTTGAAGGGCTACATATCACAAGTTTGTAATGATTTTGCTGTGAATATCATGGCCTGCTTCAATATCAACCACCCAAGATGTTTCCTGTTCTCATATCCATGCATTCCTTCTGGAAATCTCCTCGGTTCCCTCCTTAGGCCCGTGCCTTGCTGACCAAGCTTTACCATTGAGACCGTCCAATTCGGCACACGGTTAACCGCCAGTCGCCCGTGAAACATCCGGATACGGAAGGCCCTTCCATGGATAGAAGAGAGAAGGAGAATTTATTTCCAGCGCACGGATGGTACAAACAAGGTTAAATGGTTGGGCGTTGATCATATGTTTTGTTTTACAGTCGTACAAGATATCTCATATATAGTCACATTTACAGAGGTTATGGTGGATTTGATATGGGAATGACATTGCTGATGATGTTAATCATGGTGGAAGATCTCTTCCCGTGTCGATGATCATAGATTGACTTGCATCCAAATATCCGACTATCTAGAAACATCGCAAAAGCAATAAGCCATTCCAAAGTCAGCACTTGAACTCTCTCAGATGCACCTCCTATAACAGTATATGCACTCAAGATTCCTTTCAGTATCGAGTCTCAATGATTTCCACCGCTAGTTCATTTTTTTCTGGCTCGTTGTCTGCCATCTATGCACGCATGCACAAACCAAGAGTCGCACAGCACACACCCGACTCTCTGCGGAACTGTATAAGCCGCTATTTGGCGTTCCATTGATCAAAGTTAATACAGTTTCAACCTCTGAAAAGTTTTCAACTCGGTGCCACAAAAGGACATTTTGATTTTGCCACATCCAGCCCCCCGTTGTAGCTTTTGGCTGAGTTAAGTGTCTATAGGAGCATTGGGCATGTTGTTTGCTTCCATTTTACCCTTACAGGACTTTGGACAAGCACGGCAGTGTCCCGGACACGGTTTCACTGCGAACATCTGTATATCTGGAAGAATGGATGTTTGTGTGCTGACTCATATTATGGTTTAACTGAGAAGATATGAGGTTCGTAAATGAAGTTGAGTTTTGGTGTAGTGTTGGAAATTTAGGGTTCCAAATACTCTCACGAGTTATCAGTTATTAAGGCAAACTTTTGTAAAATCACTGTAATAGAAGACTATAAGATTGATACAATATTCTTCCTATTCATCAAGACACAGCCTGGCTAAGACATTGCGAAGTTGAATGATGTCACAATTACCAACTCACCATAATGCTCATCTCAGTATAAAAAGACAAAGCACAGCTTTTGAATGCTCCTTGTACATTTTCTCGGTTAAAATCCGACCAAAGTCATGGTGACTAGTGGCTTATTTACAAATACAATCGTGCATCACGAAAATGATCAAGACAATTGATAAACGCCATTTTAGGGTTAATGGTGTATGCACATAACCCTGTATTGTGCTCCCGATCGGAATCGATGTCCCTGCTCGAGACATGCGTATGCATCCAATTAGCCCCTAACCTCACCTCTTTTCACATCCAAAGACCACCTGTTTCTCCTTGGATCACTCCAGCATCATACAAACCACACACTCACTGCGAAATCGTCATCTCCCACAAAAGAGCAGATCAATTGGTGTTTCGATAGTGGCAGGAACAAGAGGGCCGCAGAAGCGAACAAATCTGCTGCCCTCCCGGGAAGCGAAGGTGTAGGACAAAGAGACGAAACTCCTATGATTTTGCCGTCATGGTTGATGATTGGGTTAGAATTCTGTCGATCTCCAGAAAATAGTAACCCTATCAGCCACATTTATAGGAAATATTAACTAAGAGAAGTTATGAGTTATATAGAGTATTATAATATTCTCTCAGAATCATTGATGTCCAACCAACTTCAAAAAGGAATATATCATTAATATTAATTCACATGCTAAATGGCTTAATTGGGAAAGTGGGACAGATTGGAAACTGAGATAACCCTGGCACATACATCATGGGTTAAAGATCACCTGATATAATATAATTTGAGAGTGAATGTATAGAAATTACCTCTAAGTTATGGCAACCAGGCACCAATTAAAATGTTATACTCTAATCCACCAATGTAAGCTATGACTGCATTAGAGCGGGCAATTGACATAAACCTTAAATAGTCACAATTCACCATTTAAGCAATGTTCCACAAAGCCACGAAAACCGAGATGGCAGCAACGGTAATCTGGATACCAACGGAGCTAGCGCCAGCAGTAATGACATCAGAAGGCGAGGGAACAGAAGAAGAAGCAGAAGGCTCCTCATCAACGGTGGAAGTCTGACTAGAGGATGAAGAAGCAACCGATGAAGCACCACTAGACAGAGGGACCGAGCCAGTACCAGACGAGGCATAGCCAGTGGCAACCGAAGTAGCAGCAGAAGCAGGAACAGAAGCAGCACCGGAAGTAGGAACAGAGTTGGGAGCAGTGGGAACGGCACCGGTCTCAATAGCAGACTGACCATGGCAAGCCGGGCAGGTGGGGACAGTGATGGTCATGGTCTGCACGCCCTCACCACAGCCTACAGAGCAAGGAACCACAGTAGAGGTGAAGCCCTTAGGAGGAGCAGTAGTAGGACGCTGGCACATGGTCTCGGTGCAGTGCTCAGTGACAGTGTAGGTGTGGGTGACGATGCCAGTGGGACAAGGTGAGGGAAGCTCGATAGTGTAGACGGTGTAGGTGCTTGCGGGGCTGGAAGCCGGGGGAGCAGGGGTAGGAGTCCGAGTGGTGGGGGTGGGAGTCTCGTAGGGGATAGTGATGGTGATGATAACGTCGACTTCACCGGGGACGGGGACAACGGTGGTGGTGAAGCCGGGGGGAAGAGCAGTAGGCTCGTGGTGGCAGGCCTCAGAGCAGGTCTTGGTGATGGTGTAGGTGACGGGGATGACACCGGTCTCGCAGACCGTCTCGTAAACGGTGGTGAAGACGGTGGTCTGGGGCTGGTGAGCGGCGGTCACGGAGCCGGTGACGACGGGAGTGGTGGAGGTGGTCTCATCGCGGTCGTCAGCGACAGTCTTGATGACAGTGGCGGTGACAACACCAGTACTGGTGCTGGTGGCAGTGCTAATGCTGTTGGTGCCGGGACTCCAGGTGATGGGGTCGGTGGTGGTGGTGGTGGTGGAAATGACCGCCGGGTAAGTGATGGTGGTACAAACGTTGGTCTCCTGACGACCAACCAGCCAGGCCCAAGGGTCATAGGCCATGGCGGCAGCAGGAAGAGAGAGAACGGCAAGTTTGCGGAGAGCCATGTTGACGAACGGGAAATAACTTTGTTTGAAGAAACGCGAAGAAGGATGAGAATAAGAAGTGAAAAAGAATGTAAATATTTTAGTAAAACAAGAGTATTCGAAGAGAAACGGATCAAGAAAGATATAAGAAAAAAGGCTCGAGTCCAAAAACAGAACGAGAGCGTGAAGGAGCTGTAGGATTGAGAAGAGAGGATTGTGCTGGCTGACGACCAGAGGTGCGACTTTGCTATTTGTAGGAGCAAGTGACAAGAACCCTTATGATTCTACTTGGATTTGATTTTTACACCAATAGTAATCCGCTACACTATTGAGTATGAAAAAGAAATAACTAAACGTTTCCTTTAGAATGTCGTTGACTGTGGATGCCTCAGAAGGGACATAAAATTGACTCGGACCCACTTTTACGTGTAAGTGCGGTAGCCGGGAACTTTGACTCCCGCCAAGCCCAGAGTTGATATATGGCGACAGTCTTGAGGTATCGATATGTTGTGGATATTTACTTGACTTTTTGATAGTTTTGAAACTTCCCTGGCGAGCAGATCTCCTGAAGCTAGCGAAGCAGCCCGTCTCCTCATTCCTCGCTTGTATCCCTAGAGACCCACACTCTAGTCTCTACCTCTTATCGTGAATGATTTTTCGCTAAGTATCTTGCTGATCACATACATCGGAATAGAACATTGTCACATTGTTTACTATGTCTTATTGAGTAACTGTGTAGCTTGTTGTTTATTCTCTTGGCCGGACGTGCCCAGCCAACAATATTGAACTTATGCTGAGAAAAAACAAAAATAATAGAGACAAGTGGAGGCCACAAGCTTGATTATGACCTCGGTCGATTTTAACATATAAACCACCCGAGTCTGACTATTCTAGCATCCGTTCTTTCTCTTTCCTCACGCAGTGTTCTCACCAGACTCGGAGACCCTTATCTTTAGGTTGTTTTCTTCTGCCTTCTCTTCTTTTGGTGCGTCTATTATTTCTTCGCTTCTTCTAATCAATCTTTGTTGTAATTCACACTATTATTTTCTCTTTCTCATTACAAAAATTTATTTTTTTTCGCTCCCTACTTAACCTTTCCTCATGACGGCTGCTGCTGTTGCTAGCACGGCCGGTATTGGCCTTGCCTATGATGCCTCCTGTCTGGCCGGCCCCAGCACTGTCATTGTGCGCCCTACGGCGTGGGTCGTGGCACAGCCTATTGTCGTGTCTACTCACGTGACTACAGCCACTGTCTTGACTATTGCCAACGGTGTCACTCTCACTGTCAGCGATGTTCCCACTGACATTTCTACTACTGTCACTGCTCTGACCACCTCGACTACCACTAGTTACATGTATGTATACGTCTACACTTCAACCTAAACCGTCTTACTAACATTTACTAGTACTGTCACTCCTTCTGGCACTACCGCTGGTATGCCGAGCGGTTCTACTTCCGCTACTGGCACTGGTACTTTCGGTAGCTCCGCTCTCACCAGCAGCACTGACACGTCCACTAAGTCCGGGGTTTCCAGAAGCACTGCCGGTTCTTCCGGTGGGTCGTCTGTGATTCCTCACCTTACCACCACCGGTTCTAGCTCCTTGGCTACCAGATCTTCCAGTACTGGCGTCTCCATTTCTCCCGCCACCACCAACTCGGCCTTGTCCACCCCGGTTTACACCGTGTACGGTGACTGTCCCGAGACCTACCACTCCACTGTCACTGTGAAGCCCAGTGGCACCAATGCTGCCACCACCATTATCTCGGTCCCTCCCACCTCGGTCACAAACTCCTACCCCGGTCCCTACGTTACCAGCACTGTCAGCTGCAATGACTGTGGTGCTGCCCATGACATGACCATGTACTACCCTCCTGGTGACACTCTGGCTCCCAGCATCCAGACTAATCAGCAGGCTACTGGTACTGCCTGGGTCATTCCTGGTACTGTGGATGCTACTCCCATTGGAACTGGTGTTCCAACTAGCTCTGCTACTTCAGGTACCTCTTCTGCTACCAGAAGCTTACCTATTCTTTCCGCCACTGCTGCTAGCTCTGGTTACTCATCTGCTCCATCCTCTAGATCTACTTCCACTGCCCCTACTTCAAGATCCAGTGCTTTGTCTACCGGGCCTGTGTCTAACTCTACTTCCACTGCTCCTA